>JBCEWC010020685.1:0-10813 GCA_038996855.1 Solanum aculeatissimum
GAACTTAATAACTTTAGAGTATTTTATTAATTTTAATATTAAAATATATAAACTTAATTAGATTACTTATGACCGCGTGAAGCGCGGACCAATTACCTAGTTTAATGATAAATACTAATTTGTAACTTGATGAAAATAACTTATTACAATAGATATATATCCACTGATAATATTGTAAATGTTTTTAAATTATCAATACATCTAATTTAAATCTATTAGTATTTTTATATTCAAGGAAAAACTTTGTGAAATTAATTGTCCTTTGTCCTAGCACTAAGTTTATCTGAAAAACTTTAATCATTCACCAAAATATATTAAGTAAAAAACCATCAAATATTATTTCCATTTTACTGAATTTACATGACCTAAAGATGAAAAATAATTCTATTTATGGCCCTAGATGAACAATTTTTTAAACACACTTTTGGTTATTTTAGCAAATTTCCTCTTAGGCAAAATGGCCAATTTCTCATCCACTTTATTCATGTTGCTCCTTCTTATTGTTGCAACAGGTATTTTATATCTGTTTTTTTTAGAGTCGATCTGATTTTTAATGTAATATCTGAGGTAGGGTGGATATAAATATCGAAAAATCAAATCGAATCAAACTTAAATTCAGTTTTTTAGTTTCGGTATCGACGTTTTTTTTTCAAAAGTTTGAATCTTCGGTTCGGTATTCGGTGTTCGGAGCTGGGAACTTTTATTTTAAAAAAAAAATTATATATAGATATACATAAACTAATTAGCAATCAAATCATTCATTAAACAAATCAAAGTAGCAACAAATTTGTAATTCATATAGTTAACTTGAAATGTTATTTTTAAAGAGAAATTCAAACATATTTTTGTCGATTTATGTCATGTAAAGGAATTCGTCTTCATGCTTGTTTTACTCAAGCAATAGTTGGAGGCGCAAGTTCTTGACAAAGATAAATATAATTTTTTAAGCACAATAAGTATTTCATGGGGGCACATTATCACTTAACATAATTTTAAATTTTTAAGTGTCTTAATTATACTTTGATTTTATCATCATTTTATTTTTCATTAGTTTACAACAAAAAAATCATTTTAAAAATGCCAAATAAAATCAAACTGAACTTTGCTAAAATCGAAGAATTGAACCAAAAATCAAATGCCCACCCCTAATATGAGGAGTTGTATTCAATGAATTAATTTTGCACTTATTTTAATATTATTTTTCTTATATATAGGTTCAATGGTGCTAGCAGAAGGCCAATGCTTGACTAATTTGGGGTCATGTGGTAACAAGGATTGTGATGTACAATGTTGTAAAACAAAATGTTTTGATAATTTCTTTACAAAAAACCCAAAAGCAATTTGTGAGCAAGTTGCTGGAAGTCCAGTTCTTTTATGCAATTGTTACCATGCATGTTAATTTAATTAATAAAAGTTTATTAAAATTAGTGTTCATGTTTTAGAAATATGAACACTTTAATTGTTATTGTTGGTTTGGATGTCATTATACTTTGAAACAAATGACACCTTAATAATATAATACTTTATAGTAGAGCTCATCTTTTATTTGCTTTGATTTTTTCATTTTCTATTGGGATAGTGTGAATTTTAAATTAATACGATATGTCAGGTCCTGAGTCTATATTCTGGACGTGGTCGGTATTCAGAGACTATTGTTGGTCTCCAAACATATTCTTGGCCTGGCTGACTCACTCAACTGAAGACTTAACATGTATGTGGAAGCTTTATAAGGTGAACCTTCAAAACATCTAATAAAACTTAGAGAACATCAATCATATTGTAAATAAAATTCCAAAAATATCTATTGATACAAATACTAATAAATGCTTTAAATATTTGAACGAATAGACTAGACTGACTCACTAACTCTGTCCATGTAGTCTCTACTAAACTAAAGATAGGTGTCGTAACAAGACCCACGACCACCTGACTATAAAATAAATAAATCAAACTGATTGGAGCCCTCTGAAAACGAGGAGTTCTCACCAACTGCCACTAGAAAGTTGTCTTACTGAATTTTTGCTGTTATGGGTGCCTTAATCTACATCATAAAACGATGCAGCGGCAAAGGGCGTCAATATGTGGAATGTACGGTATGTAAAATGGCCAAAACAAAACTCAGAATAGGATGCTTAACTAAACAACTTAACTCAGAAAGTAACTCAGTGAATCATCAATGCAATGTAAGTAAAACATATGATTTAATGCATAAATAAATGTAACTCAATTTGTGTATGAAAATAATATAATACTTTAGCTTGAGGAGTTTCTCTAACCGCAAACCATCACTATGAGTCTCGTGATTATACAACATCTTGCCCACGCTGCCAGCGTCATCCCATACTTTGCCAGGGTAGGGGACGATCTCAGTGGCAAGTGAGGAATTGTATTTTTGGTACAATCCTATCCTACGCTGGCTATGTAGTTTATGAGTTCGAGTTATTATTATTAACCTTACCCATATTGGTGCTCAATACTACTCCCAAAATATTATTTGCAAACTCATAAATGTAAGCGTATTATTTCTCAAAATACTTCTTTACTCTTTTGGGACTTAGCCCAACTTTAGCTTTCTCTTAACTTTTCTCATAACTGTCTAAAATCATAGGCTTCATACTTCACTATTCATAAATTACTTATGCTAACACTTTTCTTGAGTTTAAACTTTAAAGCAATATTTCAAATTTCATAAATTTTCGTGGTGACTTTAGGGTTTAACTAGTTCAACCATCAACGTAGTATCTCAGCTTAAAACTTCAATGCAGTAAAAAATTTGAGAAAATTAGCATGTTTTTCTTCAAAAATACCATAACTAGAACTTTGACTCATAAAGAAGAAATCTTGTTTTCAACTAATAACCTGGTACTTGGGAAAACTGATAGTTACGTAATGGTAAAAATAATGTAATATGATTTTTGTAACCTTACATACCTGGAGGAATTAGATTCTTGAAATTTTTTGAAAAAGGTGCTTGAAAGCCCTAGCTTTTCTTCTCTTAAAACTATGTTCTACGTTTTGGAGGGCGTTCTGAGTGTTAATGAATTGAAAAGTCATGTTTTGGGGGTTTAAATAGGTGAAAACTGACAAATTTAGGTTTAAAGGGTGAGAAAGGACGAAAATATCCCTCCTTAGAAATGATGTTTAAGTCGGCTACGGGACCATTACGATCCGTAGAAACTTCTACAGTCTCGCAGATAACATGATTTAATCTGGATGATAGTTGACAGGATGACGAAGTTGACACACTTTTTGGCAGTGAAAACTTTTGACACCGTGGAGGACTATGCACGGTTATACATCAGAGAGATTGTGACGCTGCATGGGGTCCCCTTGTCCATTATCTCAGACAAAGGAGCCCAGTTCACCGCTCAGTTTTGGAGTTCCTTTCAGAAAGACTTAGGTTCCAAGGTGAATCTCAACACTGTCTTTCACTTTCAGACCGATGTTCAGGCAAAACACACTATTCAGACTTTGAAGAATATATTGAGGGACTGCATCCTTGACTTTAAGGGTAATTGTGATGACCATTTGCCTTTGATTGAGTTTGCTTACAATAACAACTTCCATTTGAGTATTCAAATGGCTCCATATGAAGCACTTATTGGGAAGAAGTGTAGATCACCTATTGGTTGGTTCGAGGTGAGGTGAGGCAGAGTTGATTGAGCCAGACTTAGTTCACCAGGCCATGGAGAAGGTGAAGATCATCAGAGAAAGATTGAAGACTGCACAGAGTCGACATAAATCCTACACTGATATTAGGAAAAGAGATTTGAAATTTGAGATTAACGATTGGGTGTATATGAAGGTGGTTCTCTTAGGGAATCAACAATAGTTCTTCAAGTGCCGGTCACGCCAAGGATACCCTTCCGGGACGTGACAAATATATATATATACACTGATAATATTTTAAATTTTTTAAAATTAGTCAATATATATAATTTAAATCAATTAGTATTTTTATATTCAAGGAAAAACTTTGTGAAGTTAATTGTCCTTTCTCCTAGCACTAAGTTTATCTGAAAAACTTTAATCATTCACCAAAATATATTAAGGAAACAAACATAAAATATTCTTTCCATTTTACTGAATTTACATGATCAATTTCGAGAGTTCTGCTCGTCCCAATTTGATTCTGTAAAGTCATACATGATCTTTATTGTCTTGGCTATCAACTCAAAAGATCAAACTCATAATTCAAATCCCAATCTATTACCACGTTACCTCAAACCTCACCTGACTCAAATTTTATCCAAGTCTTACCTAATCTCAAAATTTTCAAATTACTACTCCGGGAATTTTTGCCCCAACTTTTTTCCACATTGACCTATTCATAACGACGGAGACAAATCGTTACAATAAGTAATCACAACTAATGTTTTAAATGTTTTTTAAACTATCTCTATATATAATTTAAATCTATTAGTATTTTTATATTGAAGGAAAAACTTTGTTAAGTCCATTGTCCTTTTTCCTAGCACTAAGTTTATCTGAAAAACTTTAATCATTCACCAAAATATATTTAAGTAAAAAACCATCAAATATTCTTTCCATTTTACTGAATTTGCATGACCTAAAGATGAAAAATAATTCTATTTATAGCCCTAGGTGAACAATTTTTTAAACACACTTTGATAATCCAATTCTAAAAAAAAATTATTTTAGCAAATTCCCTCTTAGGCAAAATGGCCAATTTCTCATCCACTTTATTCATGTTGCTCCTCCTTATTGCTGCAACAGGTATTTTATATCTGTTTTTTTTAGAGTCGATCTGATTTTTAACGTAATATATGAGAAGCCGTATTCAATTCTAATAGGGAAAATAGTCAAAAATACTCTCAAACTATTTGAAATGAAAAAAATGCCCTTCGTTTATAGTTCGATCAAAAAATGCTTTTACCGTCAATACTTCCGTCAAAAATGCCGTCACTATTGATACTTTGGTCCAAAAATACTTTTCTTTCCATTTTTCTTTTAAACATATTATGTTCTAAAAATATTATTTTTAAAGAATCTTTTTCTTGTTTTGTTTCTTTTTAAATCACTTTAACTAATAAATATAAGAAAATGATTTTTTAATGTCTTACTCTTATTTTATCAATTAAAATAGAACATTTTACCGTTGTAACAAATAACATATGTCATAAATATAAGTTCATGGTAAACCCAACATTAATTTTTATTTAGATAACAATAAAAATAGTAATTATAATAAAACAAGAAATGTTGTTATTTTTATTTTTTTTCTCGAATTGAAAAAGATAAATATTTTCTGATTAGAAAAATATTGTGTTCAAAAATAAAATAAATAAAAAATTTATTTAGAAAAAGGATATTTTTGATCCATTAAATAACAATACAAATATATTTGGACCAAAGTATTGACGGCAAGAACATTTTTGGATCAGACTATAAATGAAGAATATTTTTGTTCATTTCATATCGTTTAAGGGTATTTTTGACCCATTAAATAACAATATAGACATTTTGTGATCAAAGTATTGACGGCAAGAACATTTTTGGACCAAAATATAAATGAAGGATATTTTTGTTCATTTCATATCGTTTAAGGGCATTTTTGACCTTTTCCCCATTCTAATATAAGATTAGACACTCAACCAATTAAATTTTGTATTTATTTTAATATTATTTTGCATTTATTTTTCTTATATATAGGTTCAATGGTGCAAGGACAAGACCATTGCTTGACTAATTTGGGGTCATGTGGTACCAAGGATTGTGATCTACAATGTTGTGATAACAAATGTTTTAATAATTTCCCTTCAAAAAGGCCAAAAGCAATTTGTGAGCAAATTGCTGGAAATCCAGTTCTTTTATGCAATTGTTACCATGAATGTTAATTTAATTAATAAAAGTTTATTAAAATTAGTGTTCATGTTTTAAAAATATGAACACTTAAATTATTATTGTTGGTTTGGATGTCATTCTAATTGCACTCCTTTATTTATTATATTTTTTATTATTTTCACCCATTCCTAAAAATTTCTAAAACCTTTTCTTTCCATCCGGATACATTAATTCAGTAATTCAGATATATTAAACATAGCACATTCTTTGATTTCTTTAGATAAACTCGTTATATATCGAGAGTTTCGAGTTTAATACCAATATTTTAGCAACAAAATTAATAAATATATTGACAAAATGATAGAGTCAATTTATATTCCTTTTTTGATCTAGCCATTCAAATCTTTTAACTTTCGAAGGTGATCCAAATTGAAGTAGTTTTCAAAACTAACAACTAAAGAATTCAATATTTTGATACCAATTACAAGTAGGATCCGAGGAAAGTAAGAGGTAGATAGACTATTTCCGATATACCCTCAATTCAAAAATAAAATTATTTAGAGAAAGAAAAAGAAGATGACCGCAAGATCATAAGCCCCGTTAAATTAATTTAGTTTTGACTAAGCCGCATGAATTACTGTTATTAATTATTATCGACCAATATCGCCCATGGACTTCCGGTAGGAGTCCATGGGCTGGACCTCGTCTCAGCCCATTGAACTCTCACGCCCATGAAGCTAACTCATTTCTAAGCCTGCATCTCTGCAGAAATCGCCCGGGGACTTTATTGGGCCTTGGCCCATTCAAGAAGAGGCCCAAGCCCATTCACGCCGTCTTGCGGCCTAGTCTATTCAAAAACTTGCTACTGCTAAATTATCTTAAGCTTAAATTTAGGAAAGATTATTAATTATGCCCAAAATTCATTAGATACAAAAAGTTTTAGGAAGTCGCGTAGGACACAAAATTGTCAACGTAAGAGTGCCAAGTAAGACGAATGTGTTTATTTGTTTAATTCTATATAAGTTCAAGTGTCTACTTGTGTACACAAAAAATTGGAGGGCGCAGATGCCAGCTGAAGTGAAATTAAAGAGCACATTTATGTATTAGGTGTAAAGGAAATGACTCTGCCATACTTGATTAAGTACAATAATAATTTACAACAACGTTTAATCTCATTAAGTGTGATTTGGAGAGGATTGAGTGTACACAAATGTTTCTTATTTTAATTATGTATAAAATAGTGTAATTTTCTGTCGAAAGGCGTTCGACCCTACCTGGCTCCGCCTTGTTGATAGGGCATCTCATTCAACAAAAAAGAAAGAAAACAATGAAGTAAAATATATTTTTTTAAAAAATACAAACAAATTGAAGTATGAAATTTTCAAAAAGATTTCATTCTATATGTGTGTGTGTGATGATCATGTATATTTTCTATGTACATATATACATAGGACCATGTCTTGGGAAAAATAATTATGACCTTTATGTCACAGACTTAGAACTCTCACTAAGATTCCATGTGGTACTTGTCGATTTGCTCACGAATCTTTCACGATCTTACAAATATTTTTAATGATCACTGGCTGATCGTCACATTTGACTAATATCTGTTTTTGGATGAATGTTTGAAATTTCTACCAAAATCTTGTGTAGACCTTGAGGTTTCGATAAAAAAGGCGAATGATCGGAACCTTTAATCTGGAAAACTTGTTCTGGTTGATTTGAATCTATCATGACTTCTTGAAGAGATGCAGGAATTGCAAAATCATCTTGTGTTTTGACATAAAATCTTGGAATTGAACCATAATTTGTTGAAGAAAGTGAAAGTTTCTCTGTTAATGGTCCAAATGGAATTTGCCTCATTGATACTGATGCTAATTCAACATCCTGAAAAATTAACAACAACCTGTCATAAAAAATGTTGTTGCACCTATCTCAGATCCTCCAAGAATACAACTACATCAGAAGGATTCAACACGTATAGATCTGTTGACATTTTTGAACAGTCAAAACAAGGTAGATAAACATGATCAATACCTTAGTAGGAGTTTGATTGAATAATACTTCCTTGAGCAATGACTTGTCATAATCTATAGAAGTTGGAGGATGATCCTTCCCATTTGCATAGCGAAAAATTTGAGCGCGTTGACATAGGTTGTTCAATCCAAGCTACAAATTTAACGAATTTAATCTTCGTGTAACATTCTGTATCACTCATACAATCAATGGCAGAGCCAGAAATTCAAACAATTCATATTTATATATATATCAACCAAAGGGGTTCAGTTGGACCCCCTTGCACCCCTCTGCCTCCGTCCCTACATGCAACTTTTAGTTTCTACTAATAAAATCATGCATAACTAAATATAATCTCCGTACCTGTACGGAGAACATATCGAGTGTACTCTGTCCACTCTTCAGCATTGCTGCAGCAACAAAAATTGCTGCAGACACTTTTGATGGATACAATTCCATTGCATAAGAAATACAAGATCCCCCTATATCGTGCCCGACTAATATAACCTACATCAATTGAAAAAGTTTTTCAATTTTTCGAGTATGAAAAAAACATCAAATTTTTAAGTGAATTCGTCAAATTACCTTTTTATCATCGTCGATTTTTTCGAGGAAATCAATGAGGGGTTTTACATATTGGGACATAGTAGTAATGTTGTTGGAATCAAAAAAATGTGCACCAGAACCAGTTAAGTCAATTGCATCAACATGATATCCAGATTCTTTTAGAAGTGTTGTAGTTTTGTACCAACACCAAGCACCAAATCCACCTCCATGTACTAGAACAAAATGTTTATGATTCAAATTTTCAACATTTGTAGTACCCTGAAAAAACGAAGCCAGAATTTACATTAAGAGGGTTCAAAATTTGAAAAAAAGTAGACATACGAACTAGTTAAACGGGTACACACAAAAAGTTATTTTAACCATGTATAAATAGAATGGTAGCTCCACCCCTGGATACCACCATGAAATATTAATAGAGTTGCCTGATATCTATTGCTGGTTAAAAGAGGAATTATTAAGGTATAAATCTTGTATAAGTAATACTTTCTCCGTTCACTTTTAGTTGTCAAAAAATTCTTAATTTGATTTTCACTTTTACTTGTCATTTTTGACAAATCAACGTAGGATAATTTTTTTTCCTATTATACCCTCAATTTATTATCATTAAGTTATTGAGTTTAAAAAGTAGGGGTAAAATGTTAAACTTACTCTATCAATAATTATTTTCTTAATAAGCATGTTACGTCAAAATTTAACAACTAAAAGTGAAAGAAGAGAGTATTTCCAACAAAATCCTGCATAACTAATCTTTACATTACTATATTACTAACACTTACATAAATCTAACCAAACGACTCCTAAAATCATAATATTATTTTTTTGTCACATCAAAGTAGGTAAATAGCTTAACTACGAGTGAATTATTCAAAGAAGACAAAATTTGTTCGAAAATAACAAAATTTTGGCTTAAAAAAGAAAAAATAAAGTGATGAAAGATTTTTAAAATGCCAACTGTTGTAAAAGTTTTGACAATAAAAAAAATTAATTGAAATAAAAAGAACTAATTTTTTTTTATTAACGTTCCCACACAATTGAACTTTGTGTTCCCACTTTCCCTTCAGAGTGACTCGAACTTTCAATCTACGATGAAGATGTTCAATCACTTGAACAAAATCTTACTTGTTTCCACATGTAGAATCAGTTACTTTATATGACCAAAAAAAAAAAATTCTCACAATTTTAGACCTAAGATTGTTAAAAAATAATTTATATTTTCTCGTGTTACAGTGAGTAAAGTTCAATTATCATACGTCAGGTAAGTAAATTACCAATAGTAATTTAAAGGAAAAATAGTATAGAAAGAATTAAAAACCTGATGAAGAAGTGAATCAGATAGTGATCTTGCACGTCTAGAACTTGAACTTCTTGGCATAATATTATTTCTCCTTTGCTTCCTTGAAGAACAATTTAAAGGATCTCTGAGAGAAACGGAACGTTCAAATTGACTGAACGTTCCGTTCTGTTGGTGATGTTGCAGCAGCAGAGCTGCTGCAACTCTAGCTTGTTCTCGAATATAATCACCATCAAAATTATAACTCTCATGATCAATTATTCTCGAAGAATTCGGATAAATTATTCTATCCGATTTTCGACTAGTTGATCTTGAGATACATGGAGGAGGAGGAATAATAGGAAGATGATGACCATTAGATGATCTTCTATTACTATGAATACCTTTTTTGTTGATTTTTTTAATTTTTGTATTTTGATTTTTCTTAGAAAAACATGCTAATGAATTTCCCATTTTTGTTTTCTTAGCATGTGAATGAAAAGAAATTTTTTTGGACATGAATGTTCATATATGTTTTAATGGAAAGTTGTTAAAAGAAAGTGAAATTTCCAAGAATGTGTGTAGTCAATGAAAAACTTGACAAATATGGTCAATTATGTTTGTGGTAGGTAAAAATAGTCCCTTAAGTATGTACACTATCCAAAACGAGTCGTGACTGACATCCACACCTAACCTTTTAACTGGCCGAACTAACAATATAAATCTCAACCTATATAGCCGTTCAACTTATAAAATACGAAAATAATATGGAAACTCAATTTACAAAAGCAAGAAATAACAAAACCTACTAAGTCTATTACATAATATTCCCCAAAACCTGAAAGTCATCACATCAAAGACATTAAATATTAGTACTATATAGAGATCAGACTCGGGATTTAAAGAACCACAAATGTTCAAAGTATATTTAAGGGACTACTTTGAACATTGCCCCAAATATAAAGGACTATTTTTGTTATTTTCGAAATTACTAGGAACTTTGATTTTTGGAAAGTAGTGTGGAAGAGAAAAGAATTATATATATTCATATCATGCAGTAGTACAATTTTGACCTTTGAATAAGATTTTTTTTATTATTTTGCATTATGGTTCAACACCTACACATCACTACTTTGGAATATAGTGAAATATATA
>JBCEWC010020686.1:0-10813 GCA_038996855.1 Solanum aculeatissimum
GCTATGATGGCTTGATCGAGGGTCTTCGGGTCCTTTTTCACCATGTCACATCTAGGCCCCCTATCCGGGTCGTGACAGAATCTCGAGTGTTCCATAGATGGGTGAGGTATCAAAGTATCCCAGGGGCAGCAGCTCACAGGCATCTATGGCACTAGGATATGTCTATGTCCTCTATGAGTTTCTGGCCAGGTTGGTCAATGATCAGTGACAAACTCAGGCCATAGTGGATCAAACTATTGAGAGTATGCCACAGGTGGTCCAGACCCATGTCAATCAAGTTGTGGAATCGCTCCATGCAAATCTTCGGAGCCAGATAGTTATTCTCCAAAACCAGGTGAACAGCTTGGAGAGTTACTTCAGCGAGTGGTTCAACAGCTTGACCAGTATGGAGGCGTCCAATATCGTGAACACGGTTATAGAGATGAAAAACCAAAAAGTCGTGCTCATTGCCAAGTACAATACCTCGCCTACACCTCCTCCGACTGAGTCATTGATGAACCTGTTTGCAGCCCCAGCCCCCGCACCGTCTTTGGGTGACTATTGGAGTGTTCCTCCAGCACCACCTGTTGCCACTATGTCGTAACCTGAGGCCTCTAAGCTTAAAGGGAAGGAGAAAAAGAGGCATCAGCGACATATCCCACCATCGGATGCAAAAGATATGGAGGGGAAACAGCTGCTCAAGGCACTTAGAGCTCAAAGATGGGCTATTGTGGCGCAGGCAGAACAGGAGCGGCTTGCTTATGAGGAAACTATAGTCAAAGCTTCTTGGAGTGCTCATGGCCAGGCCCCGAGCTATGATAGAGACGATCCCACTAGAGGGTCGCACCCTGTTGATGCTGATCAGCTCGACGCCTAGTGTGTCTCAAGTATGTCCTTTCCCCTTTGTCTTTATATTTTCTGTGCATTGAAGGCATTGCACTGTCTTTTTGGTGGGGGGAGGGCATTCCTGCAACCTGGGAGTTTTTGTTGCCATGTTTCTTTTCTCTCAGGTAGACTATTTAGTAGAACTGGCATGTTTAGGTTATATTGTGTGCATAAGTATGAGTCATGATAGAAGTCTATAATAACCTATGATATATGTGACTGAGCCACCCAAAACTTGTATGTGCATGCACCTCTTCCAGTCTAATTTGTGAAATCTCTGTAGAGCATTAGAGACATCTTCCAGTTGTTATGTTGATAAAGAATGATTGTGTTGGTTAAAGCACTAAATAGTGTAGGATATGTTCTATGTGTGTGTGAGCCTATTTGTTTAAATTTGATTGACATGCATGTAAGCTAGAACTTTCCCGGTTAGTCCCACTAGAGCAATTGAATAACTGGATTAGGAAAGGATATTAGGTTTATTTTTGTGTGAAGCCACTCAGCCTAAACTAAACGAACCAAATAAAGTTATTCCCTTTTGAACCAAAAAGTTGAGCCTGAATAAGTATTTTCTTTGTTTTCACCCATCATAATATCCCTTGACTAGTTGTGAATCCTTACTTTGGCCCTGGTCTCTCCAAGGACATTGTGAACCTCAATTTAGGCCAATAGCTATGTTGAGGGTGGCTTTCATTGGCCTTGGTCCTTTTGAAAAGACACTGTGCACCTCAGCCTAGGCAAAAAACCTAAGTTGAGAGTGGTTACTAAGGGAAAAATAGAAAAATAAAAAGGGAAAAAGAGTAAGTAATGGGAAGAAAAGTTTGGGAGTGAAACCACATGAAAAAAAAGAAAAGAAAGAAAAAAATAACAATAGTAATGAAATAATAAAAATAAAAAGAGTTAAGAAAAGTGGAAACACTCCTAATGGCAAAGAGAGTAGGGGACTATAAGATCATGGGTACCGAGAGTTGAGGACTAAGCCAAAGTAGTGTCTTGGAGGGGAAAATTTAGTCACTATTGATCCTAAATGTACCATATCCTAACCCGAGCCTACATTACAAGATATAAAAGTCCTAATGTGATCCTAACAAGGTTATTCAAGAGTTAGAGTGGTGAAAATAAGGGTAAGCATATGGTCAGCACTCGTGAGTCAATTGAAAATCTATTGTGAGCGCGAGTGTCTACATTCCAGTCTTTGTGTTGTATGCATATGCAGTGGGTGAGACTTCTTTGTAGTGAGGGAACTATTCATGCACTATTTGGTTGCCAAACCGACTAATCTTCTTTGTTCTTGAGCATATGTGGACCAACTGGATGTGATGTGTTTCTTAATCGGAGCCATGTAAATCTTTTTGGGTGCATGTACATGTTAAGTTTACTTTCTGGGTGTATGTGATTGATTTAGGGGTTATTGTATGATTTCAGTCAGAGTCTTGTATTTGTTTGATGTGATGTGTGTCTTGGTCATTGCTTGAGGACAAGCAATAATTCTAAGTTGAGGGTGTTGATGAGTCATGAAAATGTGACTCTGATAACGTTTTTAACTCAGAATTTTTGTAAATTCTCAAGAAAATTTGTGGGTTCAATGTTTTGTTTAGTAGTATTTTTCAAGAATAAGGCAGAGGCATGGATTCGAACGAAAAGAAAGCTTAAAATGAAGAAACTTCACTGCCAGTCCTACACAAGCACCTTCACGGGTCGTGTGGACTTACACGGTCCGTGGGGCTGTCGTCCAGCTGACGTGAGAATTCTAAGGCTGAAAGAAAAATAGAAAAGGACCAAGTGAGCCTTCACGGAAGGCCTTATGGCTCGTGAATACTCTCACGGACCGTGGGACCAACCGTGGCCTTGCACTTGAACTTGTCCAGGAGTTACTCTGAATTGGAGTTGAATAGGACTAAAGGCACAACCCATGGAGTGGTTAACGGACCGTGACGTTGTACACGGGTCGTGTACCATGCCGTATGGTTGACGTACATGAATAGTGGTCATTGAAGTGGTGGAAAATATTATCAAAGTGCAACCTCAAGGGATAGTACACGGTTTGTGAGCCTTGAGACGGACCATAAACTACACCGTGGGCCAACACTTGCAGTTGGAAGAATTTTAGGAGGCAACGAAGGATCTAAGGCAAGTCTCACGGAACCTGACATGGACCGTGGGAAAGCATATGGACCATGAAGTTGACCGTGTCACTGACGTGGGGCATCATGGAAAATACGAAGGACCACGCAAAGTGAGGTCACATAGGACCCACCACGAGTCGTGTGATGTCTCACGGACCGTGTGCTTGACCGTGAAGGGAGGCAGAATCATCAACTGGAATCGTCTTGGAATTATTGCCCAAATGAGGTCACTCAGACCGTGAAGTGTCTCACGGTCCCTGTAGTTGTCTTTGACCGTGTCAAAAGCCAGTTTTCCTATTTCAATTTGGATTAGGTTTTAGTTAATATATATATATGTATTTTTTGGTTGTTTTGTATTATTAAGAACTGTTGGAGAAACGTTTGAATGAGAAAATGAGGTTTATAATGAATTTTCATCCAATTTGTGGGTTTCATCCGTGTGTTCGTGATTGTAATCCGTAAATTGGTTGTGTATTCAATTGTAAGTTATAGTTATGACTTTTTTATCTTGTTTTAATTTGATTTCTTCAATCATGCTAGGCTAAACCCACAACTAGGATTGTAGGAACCATTATAACCAATTAAGATAGGCAAATTTAGGACGAAATTCGAGAGTGATCATCGTATACATCATAGGAATTCTTCAATCTAATTTATATCTTAATGAGTCGACGCACTAGGATAGACTTGTATTCATTGCATGCCCGAGAGGGATATAGTAATTAGGAAAAGAATCCTATGACAGAATTCAGGGTTATTAACCTAGTCTAAGTACTCGAGACCGGAAGGTGAGAGCATCCTGAGGTCTAAAGCAAGGGGAAAAAAGGGTAAATGTTCTGAGACTGGAAAGTGATGAACGAAATGCACCTAAGAGGAATTGGTCTGTGTATGTGATCACAATCATAGAAGCCTTAAGTTTGAATATCGAAATTGATGTCATGGGGACTTTTTTTTTAATTTAATATGGCCCAGAGGCTAGTTTATTTCATATAATTAGTCCATGTACCAAGCCCAAAAACATTCAACCCAAATGGTTAATGTGGAATAAGTACAAGCCTTACATATCCAATCCTTCACTTTTCTAATTGCAACTCTCCATTTCTGTCGATACAGTCGATGTGTATCTCTTCCCTTGTTACCTTGTATCTTTGGATGGTTACCTTGTCTGCTGGTTCCATTTCTCCATAGTTATTGGTATTGAGTCATGACTACAGATAGTTCTGGTGTATTTTCAGCTTTGTTTCCCCTTTTTGTTTCCTTCTGAGCTTCCTTTCCTCTTTTAGGTTGTTGAAGGCCATGTTGAACAGACTTGTACTGCATCTGGATCTGTTTTCTGGAGTTGATGCCTTGAGTGAGTGTTCTTTACCCCTTTTCCCTCTGACGTTGTCTGGCTTTCTGTCTTACCTTTACTTTTCTCTGTACCCAGTTGAGTAGGTGATGCTGGTACCCAGTCTTCCTCATCCAATTGTCTTCCAGTTGTAGTGGTTTCCTTGATCTGTCGATCTTCCAGCCCTCGTTTTTTATGGAGATTGTTTTATGAGCTGAGTTTGTGTGTATATGGGAGTAGATTCCACTTTCAGCTTTGTCACTTCCCTGCATGTAAATACTAGCTCTTTCAGTTGGTTTTTGTTGCTTGTATGTCTCCTTGATGACTGATAGGCCTCGTTTGAATGCGCAAGTTGTAGATTTGGGCCTTATCACTGTTTAGAATCTTCCTGCAAGTAGAAGGGAGCTCCTGGAATATATTGCATTGAATATTTTCTCCCTTATCTATTGTTTGGTTTGCTAGATTGTCGGTTAGTTGATTAGCCTCTGTGTCATGGGGACTGCAATCCTAGTCTAGCAATAAATTGTTGAACTCCAAATTGTCACTGGTAGGTTGTTATTATTAGGATACTCTCGCAATCTAGTTTTCTTAACACACAAACCCCCATTTACATTATGCATTTTTATTTTGAAAATAGTTATTACACTTGGAACTAAGTGTTGACAGCTTTATTCTCACGCATGTCCTGTGGGATCAATCCCAACTCTTGTTGGGTTCTATATTTGATCAACGACCAATCACCCAAACTCATATACATAGGATAATGCAAGGTTCAATTATACTTAACAAAAGGTTAGAAGTCCAGTTGCCTTAACTAGTAGCCGAAACCTAGATGTAACCGAAGCTTTCCACCTTAAATTTGCACCCGATGCCATAATCTATTCAAATATAATATCACAATCACATAACGAGTCTATTAATACCAAAATTGATCAATTCGGATGAAATGGACAAGATGATCAAAAATCTCATGCTAGAAAAGTAGATGGAAATTTTAACATCAAAACATTCTCCTGATAATAAGGATTCCAACGGTCCAAGCCAATTCAAAAATGGAGCTAGAATGAGGGAGAAACCATCAATTAAAGTGTCAGAATCAAAGTGCCAAAAATTTCCAAATTTCACCATAAAAATCCCAAAATTATAAGCCAAAATCACAATTTAATCAATGTAAATCAATGAAATGGGTTAGAAAATAGTTACCCAATCACTAAGCTTTGAGAAATCTTAAAATCTCCCTTCTCAACGAAGCTTGGAATATTAAAAATAGTGGAAATGGGACAAATATCATCTTTTAAAATTGGAAACTGATTCTGGACAATTAACACTCAGTGGACGCGGATGAATACACGCGAATGTGGAGGCTTGGCTGACTCAGCACTCTGCGAACGTGGAGAAGCTTCTGTAAATGCGGAGCTAAGCCACCCCACACTCTGTGAACGCAGAGGCTTAAAGCCCAGCTACCCCTTTTACACTTTGTAAACGCGGTCCCTCTTCCACGAACACGGAGAGTAAATTCCATATGAACCAGAAACTTGTGCACCAACAAAACACAACCAAACTCAAAACTTGGTACGGTCCCTCGAGATTTTGACAAGTATTTCATGAGATTTTGACTTAGCATTGAGTGGACTTTGAGGTGAGAACTCGATCTAAAGGGTACCTAGTAGTAATCTCTAGTCCCATAACTACGTGTCACCACAGGATTTTGTCTATTTAAACTTGCTAGTGGATCCACATATAGTCTATGTTCATGACACTCGCTTAGCAGGATAGAGTTTACCCTAGAAAGTAAACTTTCTTTTTCGGTGTATGAAGAAACATCGAGATTTTATGTAATAGTTTGCATGTCTTATTGTCGGTTATGGTTGCTACCCGCACATGTTTTATCTATTTATGACTCATGTCCTCTTATGATTTTAATATGCATTGGCCATAGTCATGGTTTACTTACCCTTTTAAATTACTCTCTTATCATGCTATTTACTTTGGTCAATTGCATATCATGATAGTGTACGTATTGCATTGATCACAAACTTCGTATATTCAAAGTACTAACATGCTACAAGAAAATGCATCTAAAGCTATAAAATTCATTATAGCTAAATATGAAATTTTTCATAGCTAAACACTTTAGCCATAAAATATTTTTTCGTAGCATTTGTGGCAAGATGTAGCATGACCAAAAGTTAGCTACGGACTTTACATGATCTGTGGCTAAGGACCAATACTTATAGTTACAGAAAAAAATATGTTGTAGCTATGATAGTAAGAAATTCTTGCTATGAAATATATATTTGTAGCAAATAATTTTGCTCTTTTGTCACAACAAGTAAAATCTCTAGCAATTGTTATATTGTAGACACAATATATTTTATTGTGACAAATGACTTAGTTTATTTTCTATGAAAATTTAAAATTTGTGGTTATTTTATATTTTAAATCTTGTGGCAATAATATTTGTATTTTACGACAAGTTAAAAAAATCCATAGCTATAAAACTAAAGTATTTGTCACAACTAGTTTACCACAAAGCTAAAAATTCATTTTTTTTGTCATGAAATACATAAATTATATCTAATTTTTCTAATTCTCTGTGGAAAGTAAAAATATATTGTCATATTTTTATAATTATATATAGATTTAGCCATTCAAAATTTATTGCTATAAATTGAAGAATAGCGCCATAAACGTTATTAATTATAAGAATTTTTATAATGTAGCTAAAAATAAAATAGATTTCAACAATTTCATTACTACAAATGAAAAAATTCTCCACAAGCTTTGTTAGTCAAAAAAGTTACATAAATCTAGTTTTGGGATTCCAAAATAATTCTCAAGTTACATATAATTGTAGTTTACAATATTAAGAATAACAACAATATACAATTCTTTTAAATTGATCACCATCTTGTTTAAGTCCAATGAAGTATAGTCTTCCCCTAATGACTCCTTCCGCGATCTTCAACTACGTCTTAACTTGATCAACAATATCTTATTTGTTATATATATGCTCTTATTCCAGAAAGATGTCTATCAATAATGGTAAAATATTTTACCACCACGAAAATCATGATCAAGTGATTATAAATGCAAGTGTATGTATGTAGCATTTCAAGGAGAAAATATATGCCTTGGATAATTTTTGTACCGAAATATTTAACAAACAAAAATAAGAAATGACATAAAGCAAGCAAAAAAACACGTCAGAGAGATTCTTTGGAGAGATTTTTGCTATAATTATTTGTTATTAAATTATTATATGTATAGTTTTTACTCTTTTTCCCGTTTTATAAATACTATTACTAGTAATTAATAAATACAATAATTGTACTCCAAAAAAAATAAAGAAAATGATCTCATAATAATAATAATAATAATTCTATCTCATTTTATATGATATCTTTTAATTTGACACGCTATTTAAAAAAAAACTTTTGAATTTTTTAATTGTTCAACTATTGTGGAACTATACTTCTACAACAATTGGTTATTTCAATTTCAAATTAAAAAGAAATGTGATTTTTTTTTAAACAGTAGTTTTATAGTTTTAATTGAAAAAACAAAAATTATATGGATTAAAATATTAAAATTAAAAATTCAAAAGTAAAATAAAATTATCAATAAAAAATAAAAAAGAATTATATGTCAATTTCATTTTCTTTTATTGATGTACATGCATTAATTATATTTGTTTGAAACTCAATTTTGGTCCAATATTTTTTAAATTCAAACATTTTGTGTGGTTATTTTTAAATATTTTAAAATATATTTTTGGCGATTTTAGATTAATTTTTTAGTAATTACTCATATTTTTAAAATATTAGAATTTTAATTAGTTTAATTTTAAATTTAGCGCAGTTTAGTAATTTATTTTTTTACATAAATAAAATTATACGAGATATATATTTCGATCCTTATTTTTAGTCCACTAGGTTTTAAAGTATATATATATATAACTTTTATATTGTGAAAGGAGATTAGAATAATTCGTATTTTTGAATTTTTTTAAATTCACAAGCTCAGCACTTGCTCATCTTCTTCTCCGGCGAATTCTTCCTCGGAGCTCCGCCGCCGATGCCACACCACTCCTCCCTCCGACCACCCTTACACCATCACACACCAGCCGCTGCAAACCCGCGCAGCAATCCCAACCCACGCCACTGTTCAACACTCCACAACACCACCAGACAGCCAACAATAATAGACCTCTTCGATGACCGCAAAACCACCAGAAAAATGTAACTCGAACCACAAACCCCCACGACTTCCTTCTCCTTTTTCTGGAATAATCCCATGTCCCTCGTCTCCGACGAACTGGACCTCGAAACTTCAAACTGTAGAACACCACCACAACGACAACAGCCCCCAAAACTCCCTTACCGAAAAACCCATGAAACCCAGCCCAAAAACCCATCAGAAAACCCCAACAACTGCACCCCGTCACCATCCCCAAATCTGCCACAAAAATAACACAAAAACAACCGTCAACCACCACCAACCCGACCCTCTCCTTCCTCGTCAAACCCATTGGGAAATCATCTCCAGAAAACCCCCCAGGCACCACCATGGCTCCACCAGCGAGCTAAAGCTCGTATAACCAACAACCCCTTTCGAAGCCACCAAGAAATGACCACAAATCCCACCCCAAATCAGTCCATAATCAGCCACCAAACCCTTCAAAAGCATCAACTCAAAACCTCCATGGTTGCCTTTACTCTACCTAAACCCTAAATCAAGACGGACGGAGCTAGCACAACAAGATATCGCGCGGCAACTACTATGCAAACGATGAGCTCCAAGCTCCATTTCTGAAGTGGGGATCCTTTGTCTTATTTAGATCCTATTGGATTCACAATTGTTCCCACAGTTAGCTTGATTTTTGGTAAATTATATTCTCTCTAATCAATTATATTGATATTTCGCACAGTATTATTTCACTGTTGTTGATTCATCACTTTTGTATTGGGCTGTTAGTTTTGGTTCTTACGGTGCTTATGTGTTCCATTTTTGTTTAAATAAAAGATTAGTAGTTTTGGAATTTATTTACTTGCTTTAACGTAATATGATTCTCAATATATTTATTAATAGTTTGTTAGGATAATTATATTTCTTGTAGTTTGGTTTCTATAGATTTTGTCCAGTGTTTTTTAATTGTTGTTTACTTGCTATGCTACCAGAGTTTTGAATCTCAAATAAGTTTTTAGTTGACTTCCTCATTATGTATTGGGTTAAGTTCTGCCTTAAAATTTTGTTATTATTTTTCCTTAAAATAGTTTTGCTAATTCTTTATGTTCCTATCGTAGTCAATCTTAAATATTAGATGTTAAATTCGCCAATAAAAAAATTTATTCATCGAATTTTGAGGCCTCCTCATATAAAAAAAGATGGAAAAATTAGTTTAGATTGATATTTATTTCATTTTTAAAATTCAAAATATTAGTTTAAATTTATACATACGTTTTTATTAAACCTGGTCAATGTCAAAACTTCTCCGTCAGTTTTCGAGGCCTCCTCATTTAAAAAAGACGGAAAAATTTAGTTTAGATTAATTCATTCCTTATTTATTCGTTATTGTGTATATTATTGACATTAGACAAATACTAGGTCATTTCTTGTATTATTATTTATTTCACTCTTTGTATATATTTCATTATTATTGTATTTGTGTTATATTGTATATCTCCTCCTCAATTTGATAAAATGAGTTTAGTCGGAACCCATAGTTCTGGATTTTGAAGGGTATTAATACCTTTCCTTTGGAATAATTTGAACCCTTACTCGGATCTAATTGGTTCGCAGACTATTTTTATAAATAATTAATTAGTTTTCTAATTACCATTAAAATTAAATGACGACTCTAAATCAAATTATTTTTTCCTTTAATTTAATTATTTTTTACAGGTTGGCACGATGTTGCGCATTCGGGATGTCAACAAAATGGCGATTCTGCTGGGAACTTTTGAGGTTCTAACCATTATGAATTTGTTTTTCAAATTGAGGAGATATTACTTTTATTACGACATACATGTTATTTTGTATATTTGTTGTTTATTTGTAAAATATTTTTATTATTTATTGTGTTATCTATATATTGTCAGTACATGCATATCATACTTTCCACAACTTGACATTTTTTATTTTTCCATTTAAATGACAGTTATGTTGGTCGCAGTCGTTGAATTCCAATTATTTATCGGGGTACCCTGTCAAATTGAGTTGACCGCAAGCGGTCAACGATAGTTATTTTCTCCAGCCCAAGTAGTCCGCTTGGGCCACCAACCCACTTTAAATAAAGGAGAAATTACATAAATACACAACATTTGGAAACTTAATTACAATTATTCCCTATCATTTAAAAAAATTATTAAATTCCCTTTTTTCGTTATTTCGCTGATACATAACACACATTTATAAATTATCAGTTAGTTTCATTGATACCTAAAAAAATTAAACAACCAATTAATTACTGATACGTTTTTTAATGTTTTCAGTA
>JBCEWC010020687.1:0-10813 GCA_038996855.1 Solanum aculeatissimum
AGGGGTTTAGGAGACCTTAGGGGACCAAAAAGGGGCTTAAGGGAAAGTTAAATCACGAAAATACCATTAATAAAATGTAACTTTCTGGAACTGAGCAATGTTAAACGGTGATACAGTGCCCATCCAACAGTGAACGGTCCGTCAGCCCCTCTCGTCAAACATTACTTAGACAAATTCTTCAGCGTGAACTCTCGGAGGACTTTCTGTAACACTTCACGAACCACTTGACGGTCCGTTCAAGGTGTAACTAGCCATGTAAGGTACCTTCCAACCATACTTAGTCCCATAAAACATGTCCAAGCCTTGGCCTAGCCACTTTCCAACTTAACGGGACAGTGGACGACCCGTCAAACCCCAAACGAGCTGTGCAAGGCTTTGTTGGTTTAGACTTGGCTTAGGTGTGGTTCCAGGACACCCCTAGCTCACTAGAACACTTGATGAGGCCCTAGACTATCCGTCCAAAGTTTCAAGGCCCGTGTCATTGTCCTTGGCCACTTTTCTGAGCCTATCTCCAATGGCTTCTGAATTTCAGATAGTGTCACTGTTTGAGCCATATCTCCCTCATCCGAACTCTAAATTGAGTGAAACTAGTTGTGTGGAAAAGCTAACTCAAAGCGCTTCAATTTTATATATGGTATTTGGCATGGTTCATCCCACATAAATAGTTATGACTGTTTTAAGTACACTGCCAAAACTGTCCCTCTAGGCCACTAACTAGCCCAATTTGCATTCGGCCACTTAAACTCAAACCGTGGCTACCAAAACGCATACATGAATTGTAGTACATCATAGAAGTCCAACCATAAGTAGATTTAGAAAATGTTCGGGTTGTTACAGTTATTATCACCGTTTTGTTCAGGGTTTCTCCAGTATTGTAGCTTCACTGACTGGACTTACTTAGAAGAATGTGGTGTTCCATTAGTCCGATGATTGTGAGGAGAGCTTCCAAAATCTTCAGTTATTATTGACTTCAACTCCTATTCTGACATTTTATGAGGAGGGTGTCGATTTCATGGTCTATTGTGATGCTTTGGGAGTGGGGTTAGGTGGTGTGTTGATGCATAAAGATAAGGTTATTGATTATGCCTCTAGAAAGTTGAAGGTCCATGAGAAGAACTACCACACCCTTGATTTGGAGTTAGCCGCAATTGTGTTTGTGTTAAAGTTATGACGTCATTACCTTTATGGAGTCCATTGTGAGATCTTTACTGACCATCATAATCTTCAGTATATCTTTACTCAGCGAGATCTAAATTTGAGGCAAAGAAGGTGGTTTGAGCTTCTAAAAGATTATGTCTTGACTATTCTCTATCATCTCGGGAAAGCCAATGTGGTCGCCGATGTATTGAGTAGGAAGAATTCTAGTATGGGGATCCTAACAGCTTTTCGGGTTGAGGAGCGACCATTGGCTAGAGATGTTCTGAGGTTGGCTAACGGGTTAGTGAGGTTGCAGATTTTAGATCAAGGTGGAGGGCTTGCTTCCATTGAGGCTCACTCATATTTGATGGATCATATTCATGAGGGGCAGTTTAAGGATGGCAAGTTGTGTATTATTAGGGATAAAGTGATTAGAGGTGAAGCTAGGGAGGCAATGCTTGATTGTGATGGTGTTTTGAGGATTGGGAGTCGTATCTAGTTGCCTAAGGTGGGAGATTTGACCAGGTTGATACTAGAGGAGGCATATTGTGCTAGATATTCGATTTCCTCAGGGGAAACGAAGATGTACCATGATTTGGGAAAGCATTATTGGTGGCTTGGTATGAAAAGAGACATAGCTGAGTTCGTTGCCAAGTGCTTGACATGTCAACCAACAAGTCAATTGTGAGCACTTGAGTTCAGGTGGAGAGCTTCAAAATATGTCCATTCTCGAGTGGAAGTGGGAACGCATTGCCATGGACTTCATTGTTGGCTTACCTCCTACTGTATAGGGTTTTGACTGTATTTTGGTAGTGGTCAATCGATTGACCAAGTTTGCGCACTTCATTTTGATCAAAGTGAGGTACACTATGGAGAGACTGGCCCAACTTTATATCAGTCAGATAATGAGACTTCGCGGGGGTCCTAATGTCTATTATATCGGATCGAGGCTCATTGTTTACTTCACACTTTTGGAGGGCCTTACATCATGGTTTAGGTACCATTTTGGATTTGAGTACAACTTTTTACCCCTAGATAGATGGCCAGTCTGAGAGAACAATTCAAGTACTAGAGGATATGCTTCGAGCCTATATTATTGATTTTAGAGCTTAGTGGGATCAGTATTTGGCCTTAGTGGAGTTTTCTTTCAACAACAGTTACCATTCCAGCATTTAGATGACTCTTTTTAAACTTTGTATGGCTGAAGGTATAGATCGCCCATCAGATAGTTTGGCACGGTAGCGATGGTGAGCATGGGTGTTGACATTTTGAGAGATGATCTTGAGTGAGTACGATTGATTCAGAGTAGATTGGTGACAACCCAAAGTCGCCAAAAGAGTTATGCTGATAGGCGGGTTGAAAGTCTCACCTTTGAAGGTGTAACAATCTGGAAATTTTTTGAACCTTGTGAAGTTGATTAAGATCTGATTTGAACCTACCATAGTTTTTTAATGAGCTTCATCAGTCTCTCTTGAATGGCCGTATTCAAAGAAATCACATTAGTTAAGTTTTGCATGACGTCTTATGGAAGTACTAAATGTAAATTGCCATATATCTTAGCATGGGTAGAACTAGGAGGGCCATGAATTATCAAATTGAAGATCTTTGAATTATCTTTCCAATGCACTTAGTTTGACTTGATTCAGAGCTCAGATAAAGACGGTATGACCTTTTCCGTGGGACTGCCTGCACAGGGATCTGTTTCTGCAAATTTGCTAAGGCACTTTCCCATGGTGGCCTTCACGGTCCGTGTGCCATCACATGGTCCGTGAAGTAGCCACTGTGACCTCTCATGAGGCGTGGTAAGGTGTTTTGGGATGATCTTGACCTAAGGATTGGTTCTATGTATAAGGTTAATGTTCCAGAAATTGCATCATTGAGAAAATGAGGTTCATGGACCGTGTGAGGCCTTATGGCCCGTGAACCTATCCGTGTGAAGGTGCCAACCAAGGCTCTGGACCAAGTGAGGCTCCATGGACCAATTCATGGTCCGTGTGAAGCCTCATAGATCTACAGTGTGGTTACGGGCTCGGACTTTCATCGATGAAATATTTTCTAAGTGTCGCTTCATGGAGGGGTTCATGGTCCATGAGTCACTACACGATCCATGTAGTTGACCATGAGGGTGACATTGACAGATTTTATCACCATTTCATTAATGGTTTAATTGTAATTTTAGTTATTCCTAAGGACGTTTTAGTCTTCCTAAGCCCTCCTAAACTCCTAAATTAGCCTATACACCTTCATTCAATTCAAATTCTTCCAATACTTAGAATTATTTTCAAATTCTCTCTTCTAAAGGCTCTTTTCCAAGTGTGGGTTGAAGGTTGGAATTAGAATTCAAGGAAACTTTCTTCTTCAGTCTCTCTTCTCTCTAAAGCTTCTTGGTAATCAAGATATGTGAGAATTTATTCATGGCTCCTTTCAATTATGAAGCCCCAAATGAATTTCTTCAATTTATTTTATGAAATTATGCTTACTTTGAATTTGGGTCTTTTAAATTATGAATGATTTACTTAAATTGAAGTATGGGTTGTATTTAATTGTTGATTTTAAAGTGAATTAAACCCTAATTTGTTGAATTCCACTAGTTTTATGAAGGTTCAATTATGCATGCCCCCTTACTCTTTAAATCTATGCATGAGTGATGTTAATTAAGTTTCAATTGTTGATTTAACTTTGGATTTCATATGGATTCATCTTTTCATGAGTTTAACTTGTTGATATACTATTCTTTCCTATATTCTCCTTCTATATATGTGCCCTTGTCATCTAACTTGTTTTGTAGGTTTCACATTCATACGCATTGCATTTTCGCATACTTAGTGCATTATATGTACTAACCCATATTCTTCATCTACATGATCTAACCATGTAGGAACTGGAGTTGATATCTATCCACCTTTTGACGGTTAGCTTGATGATCTCGGATTATTGCTTGTGGTGAGACCTTTAATTCAAGGGAAAAATCTACCTTCCTCTATGTTATGTTTTGTTATGTCTTTTCTATCTTATGACTTGAGGGTGAGCCTGGGTTATGTCATGGCCCCCATCTTATCCTATGTAGAGGCATTGTTGGATATATCAGATTCTATTGTACGCTCATATTATGTGTTTGTTGAGATGCTATGACTATAACATGCTTTGATTATGATTATGCTTATGTCATTATGATATGTTTTAATGAGATTGTGCTTATGTAGAAAGTCCCAAGTCCCTCCTTTCCACCATAACTTGAGTAATACTTATCCGCTCCCTTAGAACATACTTGTTATGTGCTACATGATTCATGTAAATTCCTTCCCCGATGACATCCCCATAGCTTGAGTCCAAAGCTCCGTAATCCCTTATAATTATGTGCTACTTGTTATATTATGCGCTTCCGAACCAATGATGTGTAAATTGATGCTAACATGGCTTGATTGAGGGCTCTCGAGTTCTCATTCGCCATGTCACATCTAGGCTCTACTCTTGGGTCGTGACAAAGATGGTATCAAAGCACTAGGTTTATAAATTGTCCTCAGAGTCCAACATGCTGCATCGAGTAGAGTCTTATTCATGGGTGTGATGTGCGCCATACTTATGAGTGAGAGGCTGTGGCGACATTTTAGGAATTGTCTCACTTCGTTCCCTCTTATGTCATACTATGAACTATTTTATAAGGTTTCTGAATTAGGTGTTCTTTTCACTCTTTCATAATATGCCTCCACGAAGAGCTCCTCTCCCTAGACAAGCCCGATTTATAAGAAACGAGCCCCTCAAGAGCCTATGGGGGAGCAAGTGACTCATGTTGAATTCCAAAATATTGTTACTATGTTGACTCAAGTGGTAACCAATCAGGCCCGACCGACTAATCCTACTCATGGTCAAACCCCAGCCTCTAAGGTGAGAGACTTCACTCAGATGAATCCTTCGGAGTTCTTTAGTTCAAAAGTTGATGAGGATGCTCAAGACTTTATTGATGAACTCACTAAAGTGTTGAATATCATGGGTATGAGTTCTGAGGAGAAAGCTGAACTGGCTGCTTATCAGTTGAAAAATGTGGCCCAGGTGTGGTACAATTAGTGGTTGGTTGAGAGGGTTTTTGACGTTAAGGTTGATTAGGAAGAGTTCAAGTTTACTTTTTTGGACCGTTTCTTCCCTCTTGAGCTTAGGGAGGGAAAGATGACCGAATTCATTAATCTCAAGCAAGGTAACATGATCATGAGAGACAATTCTTTCAAGTTCACCAAGCTCTCAAAGTATGCTCCCATGCTAGTGGTTGATCCTCGTGCAAAGATGCCCAAGTTTATCTCTAGGTCTTTGATTTGGTGGGAAGGAATGTTGCACTACTATGCTTATTTGGGAGATGGATATTTCCAGGTTTATGACTTATGTTGAACAAATTAAGGGGGAGAAACTCAAGGAGAGAAGGGTGAATTATTCTAAGAGGGCCCGGTATGATGGTGGGTTCTCTAACTCTAGGAGTGGTGATGGAAATGGCCAATTCCAACAAGGCCAAGGCTTGAATATGAGGTTTGACAATGCTAGGGTACCTCCTCCCAAGGCACAAATTGGGGGTGGACCATTACCTCCTCGATATGACCAATGTGGAAGAAATTACTCGAGTGAATATAGGAGAACCTCGAGTGCCTACTTAGGGTGCGGTAGTAGGGTTCTTGATTGTCCTAAGAATGCCAAGAAGGGTCAAGTGGTTCCAGGTGGTCAGGGTCATCCAAAGGCTCATGTTGGTGGTGCTCCCAGAAACAATAGGTTCTATGCTCTTCATGCCAGACAGGAGGTGGATGAGGCTCCAGATGTTGTGACTGGTATGTTAAAAGTCGTTGATTTTGATGCTTATTCTTTGCTTGATTCAGGTTCAAATTTATCTTTTGTGACTCCTTTGTTGGCTATTAAATTTGGTTTGAGTTCTGAAACCTTGAGGGAGCCTTATTTGTTTTATACTCCCGTGGGCGAGTCTATCATTGCCAGGATTTTCAATTATGGAGATGTGTGTAGAAGAAACAATATATTGATAAAGAAAGTTTTTTCCGAAGTCAAAACTTGGTGGATTTCTTCAGGACATTTCCCACAAAGTGTATCATGGTTGTCCTATTTCAGTCTTGCATAAAATCTTCCCCGGTGACCTGTTAGACCTTGAGATGTTTGACTTTGATATTATTCTCGGGATAGATTGGTTGCATGTATCATATGCCTCGGTTGATTGTAGGATTAGAAAATTCAGATTTCAGATTCCTAATGAACCTATTTTGGAATGCGAGGGTAGTGATTCCGTTGTTAAAGGCCAATTTATTTTCTATCTCAAAGCCCCAAAGATGATTTCTAAGGGGTACATCTTTCATATTATAAGGGTTAGAGATGTGGAGACCAAGTCACCTACTCTTGAATCAGTTCCGATGGTTAATGAATTTCCCAATGTGTTTCTCAAAGATTTGCCTAGTATTCCTCTCGATAGAGAGATAGATTTAAGCATAGATCTCCTTCTGAATACTCAACCTATTTACATTCCTCCTTACCGTATAGCCCTGGATGAACTAAATGAGTTGAAGGATCAGTTGAAAGACCTATTGGAGCAAGGCTTTATTAGGCCAAGTATTTCACCTTGGGGTGCTCCCGTGTTGTTTATAAGGAAGAAGGATGGATCACTTCAAATATGTATTGGCTATCGACAATTGAACAAGGTGACTATCAAGAATAAGTACTCGTTGCCCAGGATAGATGACTTATTTGATCAACTTCAAGGAGCCACTCATTTCTCAAGATAGATCTTCGTTCGGGTTACCATTAGTTGAAGGTGAGAAAGTGTGATATTCCTAAGATAACTTTTCGAACTCGATATAGACATTTAGAATTTATGGTGTTGTCATTTGGGTTGACTAATGTCCTGGCGGTATTTATAGATCTTATGAATCAGGTGTTCAAGCCATTCCTTGACATTTTTGTGGTTATCTTTATTGATGATATCCTGATTTACTCCTAAAATGAGCGGGAGCATATGGATCACTTGAGGTTAGTGTTTCAGACCTTGAGGGAGAAAATGTTATTTGCCAAGTTTAATAAATGTGAATTTTGATTGGGAAAAGTTGTTTTTCTTGGGCATGTGGTATCCGGTGATGGTATTAAGGTTGACTCCAAGAAGACCGAAGCGGTAAAGAATTGGCCTAAACCGTTGACTCCTTTGATATTCGAAGTTTCCTTGGGTTGGCTGGTTTATATCAAAGGTTTGTTAAGGGATTCTCATCCATCGCATCCCCGTTTACTAAGTTGAATCAAAAGAAATCCAAGTTTGTGTAGTCGAATGAGTATAAGAAAAGTTTTCAGACTTTGAAGGATCGACTTACATCGGCTCCTATTTTGACTTTACCAAATAGACTAGATGGATTTGTGGTATATTATGATGCTTCTCAAATTGGATTGGGATGTGTACTTATGCAACATGGTAAGGTGATAGCTTATGCGTCTCAACAATTGAAGGTGCATGAACAAAACTACCCGACCTATGGTCTTGAGTTGGCAGCGGTGGTATTTGCTTTACAGATTTGGAGACATTACTTGTATGGGGTTCATGTAGATATTTTCACCGATCATAAGAGTTTGTAATATGTGTTCACCCAAAGATATCTTTACTTGAGACAAAGAAGGTGGTTGGAACTACTCAAGGACTATGACATGAGTGTCCTATATCATCCAGGCAAGGAGAATGTCGTAATGGATTCCCTTAGTAGACTGTCCATGGATAGTGTGTCTCATGTTGATGAAGGAAAGAAGGAGTTGGTAAGGGATGTGCACCATTTGGCTAGGTTGGGTGTTAGATTGACTAACTCCGATGATGGCAGTATTCTTGTTCAAAATGGGTCTGAGTCTTCTGTGGTTGTTGATATCAAGGTAAAACAAGATTTGGATCCTTCTTTGGTTGAGTTGAAGAAGTTGGTTGCCAAAACAAAGATAGAGGTTTTCTCCCAAGGGGGATATGGTGTGCTACGGTACTAAGACTAATTGTATGTTTTGAATTTCAACGACCTAGGGGAGGTTATCATGAGTGAGGACCATAACTCCTAATATTCTATTCATCCAAGATCCACTAAGATGCATCGGGATTTTAGAGAGGTGTATTGTGGCATGGAATAAAAAAATACATAGCCAAGTTTGTATCGAAATGTCTGAATTGCCAACAAGTGAAGGTAGAACACCAAAGACCCGGTGGTTTAGCTTAAGATATTGAGATTCCTAATTTGAAGTGGGAAGATGTGAACATGGATGTAGTTGGGTCGCCCCATACTCATAAGAAATTTGATTCTATATGGGTTATTGTTGACCGAATGACCAAGTTGGCTCACTTTTTATCGGTCAAGACTACTTACAATGCCAAAGATTATGCTAAATTGTATATCTGGAAATTGGTAAGATTTCATGGTATACCTATGTCTATCATATCGGATCATGGTATAATATTTACTTCTCACTTTTGGAGATCGTTTCAAACAAAGCTTGGCACTAAGGTGAAATTGAGCACCACTTTCCATCCTCAAACTGATAGGCAAGGCGAGAGGACAATTCAAACCTTAGAGGACATGTTGAGAGCTTGTGTGTTAGAGTTTAAAGAAAATTGGGATGATCATCTACCACTCATCGAATTTGCCTACAATAATAGTTTCCATGCTAGGATTGGTATGACTCAATTTGAAGCTTTGTATGGTAGGATGGTTTGAGTTGGGTGAAATGGCATTGGTAGGATCGAACTTGGTGGTTGAAGCTATGGAAAAGGTAAAGTTGATTAGAGAAAGGTTCAGAATGGCTCAAAGTCGCCAAAAATCTTACTCGGATGTTAGGAAGAGGGACCTTGAATTTCATGTCGGTGATTGGGTTTATGTGAAATTCTCACCTATGAAGGGTATTACGCATTTTGGTAAAAAGGGTAAGTTGTGTCCTCGGTATGTCGGGCGATATGAGATTGTTGAGTGGGTACGTAATGTGGCTTATAGATTGTAGTTGCCTTCAGATATGAGTTCTATTCATCCGGTGTTCCATGTGTCAATGTTGAGGAAGTTAGTTGGTAACCCTAAGGCGATTGTACCTTTGGAGGGTGTTACGATTGAGGAGAACTTGACTTATGAAGAGGTGCTGGTTGAAATCTTGAATAGGCAAGTAAAGCGGCTTTGCAATAAGGAGGTGGCTTCGGTTAAGGAGTTTTGGAGGAACCAAAATGTGGAGAGTGTTACATGCGAAGCAGAGTTGGACATGATGAGGCGATATCCCTATCTCTTCCAATCCACTCAAGCCTAAGGTACTAGGTTCTATCCTTTCCGAATGGTCCTAATTCTTTATTTCTTGAGATTCATGGCATGGCATGCATACATGTGCACAAAAATGATTTGAATGATGCTTTGGCATGAGTTTTAAATGACTTTATGATTTTTAAATGTTGAGTGATCCATTATGTTTTATGTCAAAATATTTCTTGTTTAAGTCAAGCCTTTCAAGCCTTGTTCGAGCCTATTCGAGGACGAATGTTCCCAAGGGGGAGATGATGTAACAACCCGAAAATATTTTGAACCTTGTGAAGTTGATTAGGATCTGATTTGAAACTACCATGTTTGGTTAATGAGCTTCATGAGTCTCTCTTGAATGGTCGTATTCCAAGAAATCACATTGGTTAAATTTTGCATGATGTCTTGTGGAAGTACTAACTTTAAATGGCCATATCTCTTAGCACAGGTAGAACTTGGAGGGTTATGACATATCAAATTGAAAATCTTTGAATTATATTTCCAATGCACTTAGTTTCACTTGATTCAAAGTTTGAATGAAGAAGTTATGGCCTTTTTGGTGGGACCGCCTGCACAGGGATCCATTTCTAGAAATTTGCTAAGGCACTATCCCATTGTAACAACCCGAAAATTTTCAAAATCTACTTATGGTTGGTATTATATGATGTAATAAAATCCATGGTTGAGTTTTGGTAGCCACAGGTTGAGTTTAAGTGGCCGAATGCAAATTGGGCTAGAAAGTGGCCAAGAGGGACTGTTTGGATAGTCAACTTCAAACAGTCATAACATATGATGTAGGATGAAACATGTGAGCTACCATATATCAATGTGAATCTCTTTGAGTTATCATTTCAACGAAAGTGATTTCACTCTATTTGGATATCGGATGAGGGAGATATAGCCCAAATAGTGAGACTGTCTAAAATTCAGAAGCCATTGGAGATAGGCTTAGAAAAATGGCCAAGGACATTTCCACGGACCGTTAAACTTTAAACGGTCAGTCTAGTGTCTTTTGTGATGTTCCAGTGAGCTTGGGGTGGCTTGGAACCACCCCTAAGCCAAGTATAGGTTAACGGGTTGTTTGGCATTTAACGAGTCGTCCACTGTCCCGTGAAGTTGGACTATGGCTAGGACAAGGCTTGGGCATGATTTTCGAGTTTAAGGGAGTTTAGACGGTTGGTGATATGGGTTGTCTCACCTTAGACGTTCCGTTTGGTTGCTCGTCAAACGTAACAGAAAGTCCTCCGAGAGTTCGCGCATAAATTTGGCTAAGTTCATCTTGACGGCATGGAAAATGGACCGTGTGACCATTTGAAGGCACTGTAGCTTCTATTTGGGTGTTGTTTTCAGTGAAAAGTTCTGGTTTATTAATGGTATTTTCGTGATTTAACATTTTCCTAAGCCCCTTT
>JBCEWC010020688.1:0-10812 GCA_038996855.1 Solanum aculeatissimum
AGGAGTGGAGGTCGCGGATTAGAGTAGCAGGCTAATAGGTTAGTAGGATTAGGTTGATGTCTGGTTTTGGGGTATAGAAGGGTAGTAGGATTAGTCGCGTTTTTATATCCTAGGTTGTCATTATTCGTCATATATATGTTGATTTTTTACCGTTTTACACACTACCGTGTACTTTTTGTTATTAATTGGTCTTCCTGTTTCCTTTTCTTTTCCTTTCCCTTTTTTTCATATCTAGTTATTCTACTTATGGGTTTTTGAGACGAGGGTTCCCACGAAACAGTCTCTACCTCTGAGGTAGTGGTAAGGTTTGCATACATTTTACCCTCTCCAGACCCCACTTGTGGGATTTCACTGGGTATGTTGTTGTTGTTGATGTCTAAGAAGATGGATGCATCATAATTGAAGGATTTCAGGCCCATCAGCCTGATTGGTAGTGTCTATAAGATCATATCCAAGATCCTAACAGAAAGGCCAAAGCAAGTGATATCCAAACTGGTGGATAAACATCAATTAGCTTTCATTAAGGGTAGGCAGATCATGGATGCCATTCTTATCGCCAATGAATGTGTGGATGTGAGGAACTTAAATAAAGTCCCTTGTATTCTATTTAAGTTGGATATAGAAAAGGCTTTTGATCACATCAACTGGAACTTTCTCTGGAACACTCTTGAGAGGATGAGTTTTGGAAATAGGTGGATAAAATGGTTAAATACTGTGTGAGTACAGTAGATTCTCAGTATTAATTAATGTTACCCCCTCTGGCTTCTTCTGCTCTGAAAGGGGATTAAGGCAGGGAGATCCACTTTCCCCTTTTCCTTTTATACTTGCTATGGGAGGATTGAGTGATATGTTGAAAACAGCACAGTCAAACAACATGATCAAGGGTTTCCGGATGAATGATAATGATCCTTAGGGCTTAAATATCTCACATTTGCAATATGCAGATGACACCTTAGTGTTTATGGTGCAGAGAAAGACCAACTGAAGCATCTAGGGATTATATTTATTCTATTTGAAGCTGTCGCCGGATTACACATAAACTGGGGCAAAAGTTGTCTACCCAGTGAATGAAGTTCCAAATATCAACAATCTGGTTGGCATCCCAAGAGGTAAAGTGAGAGAACTACCAACTACCTACCTAGGGATGCCTCTGGGAGCAAAAAGTAAATCCAAGAACATATGGAATGCAATGATAGAAAAGTGTGAAAGAAGATGGTAAATTGGAGAAGCCAATACCTATCTTTGGGTGGAAGATTTGACTTTAATCAGTAGTGTGCTTGATACTATGCCAACTTACATGATGTCATTATTTCCTTTGCCAGGAAGTGTCAGAGGTTAGACTCCATCAGGAGAAACTTTTTATGGAAGGGCAATGGAGAGGGGGAAAGGAAGTATCACTGAAATGGGGACCAACAATAAAAAAGAAAAGGGAATGGGCATAAAACATCTCAAAGTACAGAACCAGAGTCTTTTCTTGAAGTGACTATGGAGGTTTGCCTCTGGGGAGCAAGGCTTATGGAAAGATGCTATAGTCTCCAGATATAAAATGGAAGACTTATGGATCACTAAGGAAGCTAGAAGCCCTTATGGGGTAGTTCTATGGAAAGCAGGAAACAGTGGCCTAAGATATGGGGAAATTGAAGAATTGAAATAGGAAATGGAAGGAAAACATCATTTTGGAATGATGGGTGGGTTGGTCAACACCCCTTGAAACAGTTGTACCCTGCGGTCTACAATCTGAACCAGCAAAAGGAGGCAGCAGTAGCAGATGTCAGGGACAACCAAGGATGGAACCACTCTTTCAGGAGAAGGTTGAATGACTGGGAGATAGACATCCTAGCAGATATCTACAATTCTTTGGAGCAGGTCAATAACCTTAACACAAATGAAGACAGTTTACAATGGTTGAGGGCCAAAAATGAAATTTTCACAGTGAAATCAGCTTACAGACACTTTGATAGACCAGCTGCAATGCCCTTACCATGGCCTAGGAAGATGATATGGAAAGTTAAAATACCTTTTAAGATTGCTTGTTTCACTTGGTTGGTAGCCAGGCAAGCAATACTAACTCAGGATAATCTAATGAAAAGGGGAAGACAATTATGTTCCAGGTACTTTTTTTGTGAAAAAGAAACAGAGACAACAAACCATCTCTTCATCAATTGTAGAGTGACAGACAAACTGTGGCATATGTTTTTTGACTTGAGGGGTATCAGTTAGTCCATGCCAAGGCATACAATCAGAAGCCCTAACATGTTGGAACAGAGAAGGAAATATGTCATTCCACAAGGAAAGATGGAACATTGTCCCTGCTTGCATCTGGTGGACAATATGGAAGGAAAGAAACCAGAGATGTTTTGAAAAGAAGAGCATCACTTTCCAGAGCTTGAAATTGAACTGCCTTATAACCTTTTATTTTTTGGGTAACTATGTCCTCCCCAGAAAGGTGGAGGATATTTCTCACTTCTTAGATAGTTTAGGAGGGGTATAGGTGATAGACATATTTAGTTTCGCTTACTGTGTACTCCCGGTGTAATTACTACTGAAATACACCATTGGTGTATTTTGTCTATAAAATGTTTTCTCAAAAAAAAAAAGCATACATATATACCTATATATATATATATATATATATATTAGTATATTACGTAAATACCCCAATACAATCATCTAAATTACCATCACAATTTATGGGTAAGCAAAATTTCAAATATCGCAAACTTTCAAATTCCTAATATGTGAGTAAAACACACTAGTTGTGAAGGAATGTTCTATCAAAATACAAATATTGGCTTTAGCATTTTTGGATGTTACAACTCTCTCCCCCTTAAAGAAATTTCATCTCGAAATTTACCTTACTCTAGTCCTGAAACAAGCGTAGATATTGGATCTTCATGTCTTCTTCTTGCTCCCAGGTGGCTTCCTTTCAAGAATGGTTCCTCCAAAGTACCTTTACGAAGGAAATTCTCTTGTTTCTAATTTTCCGAGCTTGAATTAGGATAGGCTCTTCTTTATACGTCAAGTCAGGATTAACCTCAACAGATTCAATTGGAAGAACATGAGATGGATCCGGATCATATCCTCTAAACATAGAAACATGGAAGACATTGTGGATCTTGTCCAATTTAGGTGGTATAGCTAATTTATATGCAAGTGGTCCAACTCTTTCAAGTATCTCAGAACATTCGATAAATTGAGAAAGTGTTTCTTTTTGGCCAAATCTCACAATCTTCTTCCACGGAGACACCTTTAAGAATACATTATTGTCAACTCAATGCTCAATATTACACCTTTTTTTAATATAGCGTATGACTTTTGTCTAATCGAAGCAATCTTTAGACGATCCTTGATCACTTTTACCATGTCTTACATTTGTTGCATAATTCCGGACCAATAAGTTTTCTTTCACCAACTTCAGTCCAACAAAGAGGAGTCCGGCATGTTTCTCCATATAAGACCTCATAAGGAGGAAGGGGAGCCTTGGAGTAACCGGTAAAGTTGTTTCCATGTGACCAGAAGGTCACGGATTTAAGCCTTGGAAATAGCCTCTGGCAGAAATGCAAGGTAAGGTTGCGTACAATAGACCCTTATGGTCGGACCCTTCCCTGGACCCTACACATAGCAGGAGCTTTAGTACACCGGGCTTGCCCTTTTAAGACCTCATAGGGAGGCATTGCAATACTCGATTCATAGCTATTATTATAAGCAAACTCTATCAAAGCCAAATGTTTGTCCCAACTACCCTTAAACTCAATAATGCAAGCTAGAAACATATCCTACAAAATTTGTATCACTCTTTCCGACTGACCATGCAAAGATTTAGGCTTGTCAGTGTCTATCATAGTATAAGTTGTACCCTTGTAGTTCTTGCCATATTTTGTTATTGTGTCTGCTTTTATTGTTGTTAGCGTGAAAACTTTGCTTCTTCATTGTTTCTTTTCATTTTATTTAGGTTTGTTGCACTTGAGCCGAGAGACTTTTGGAAACAGTCTCTCTATCTCCACGAGGTAGTGGTAAGGTTTGCGTACATTATACTCTTCCCAAACCCCAAGTAATGGGATTTCACTAGATTGTTGTTGTTTGTCATTTCAACTGACAAAGGGATGAAATGAAGTGCTAAAATTCAACTTAGTACCAAAGGCTTCCTGCAAGCTAGCCCAAAATCGAATGTAAACCTTGGGTCTCGATCAGATATAATAGAAATAGGGATTCCATGCAACTTTACAATCTCATTAATGTACAATTCTGCTAAACACTCAAGTGAGTAATCCATCCTGATTGCCAAGAAGTAAGCACTCTTTGTTAGTCTATCCACTATCACCCATATTACATCATGATTTCTTTGATTGCGGGGAAGTCTAGAAACAAAGTCCATAGTTATTCTCTCTCATTCCCATTCTGGTATCGATAAGGGTTGTAGTAACCCAACTAGAACTTGACGTTCTGCCTTTACTTGTTGACAAACCAAGCATTTTGAAATGAACTCAGCAATATCCTTCTTTATACCATTCCACCAATAATATTCTTTGATGGTTTTGTACCTCCAGGATGCATTGCATATGATGAAGTATGTGTTTCATTCAAGATTTTCCTTCTCAATTTTTTATTATTAGGTACATATAACCTATTTTGATAAAACAAGACACCATCCTCTATTAATATAAAATCAAGTTTTTCTACATTTAGAACTTCTTTGGTCAATTTTATGAGTTTCTCATCTAACTTTTGTGCTTCTTTCACCTGTTCAAGTAATATTGGCTTGACCTGCAAATTAGCAATAACTGTTTGGGACTTTGTCCTTCCTGTGGCTTTGACTGTCACTATTGACATGCCTTTTGATTCAGATCTTTTGCCATCTTGACTTTGGACTTTTGGTTCATTTTAAGTATGGATATTGTCCATTTTAAGTACGAACAAAAAAACCACTTTTAATATGATTCTTGGTTCTTTTGATTATTGAGTTGTGATCTTTCTTGATATAGGGCTTCAATCCTTCTTGATACTTGATTGTGCTTGGTGTGACGGCATGATGATTTATTAGGCAAGGTTGGTTAGTTGATTTCTTGTGAAATGGCAGTATGAGTTTTCTTACACTTAGGTCTTTAAATATCAAACTTGACACTCTTGATGTATTTGTTTACTTGATTTAATTATTTTGTTTCGATTATGTTGTCCACTTCTTGAGAAAAGTAAATTGGTGAATCTTATGACTTAACCCTATAGTTTTTACACCACTAAGCTTTATGCTTAGTGATAGTTGTTTCTATCATAAGAAATGTCTGAGGAGATGAGGAGATGCTTGAAGTTGGCCATTGGAGAGAGGGTTTTTGGGAGCCCTAAAGAAGATCACATTTGCATACAAGCATCTATATTTTGTAGTAGTTTTGAGACACATATATGATCTATGGGTTGTATATGTACATGTAATTTTTGAAGGTTGATTCAATCATGATACCATGGTTGGTAACTTAATTTTTGTGACATGTTTAGTTGGGTTGGGGCATGAAGCCCAAATTTTGTAATGTACTAAATTACTATTTATTTTGTGATGGTTGCATGAAGAATGAACCAGTAAGTTTTTGTATTCGAATGTTGGTAATAATTTATAATATGAGTTGTACTAGTATGGATAATGCATGAAAATCTCGTAAAGTATTTGCTTAAATTGTTTTGAAAAAAGTTCTAAGCCGTCTTCAAAATGACATTGAACAAACAAGTCAAACACTCCAAACCTACTTGATTTGTGCTCCTCCAAAACTCTATTAGAATCTCATTTGGGTCTGTCGTTTTTCCCTTGCTCATCTTACTAATAGCACGATTCACCTCCTCAACCTTAATACGCCAACAATACCCAAAATTCTGATATCTCTCCAAGTGTTCCAACTCATCCAATACAATGTCTTTGTCCCCTGCTTCATCCAATAGTTTGTGGAAGTATGTTTGTCATCTTTGCTTAATGAGGGTCTCCTCTACCAACACCTTACCTTCTCCAGTTTTTATTCACTTCACTTGATCCAAGTCTCGAGCCTTCATCTCTCTCGCCTTTGGAAGCCTGTACAACCTTTTATCTCTGCCCCTATCCCCTAATTGACTATACAATCTTTTGAAAGTTGCCCTCTTGGTTGTTGTAACTACTAACTTAGCCGCCATCCTTGTCGCCCGATAAATTTCCTTGTTTGCTCACTTCTCTTCCTTGATCATGCAATCTGCCCCACTTTGCACACGTAGCCTTCGTTGCTTTAGACTTCTTTATTCCACCACCAATCCCCTCGACGTTCACCAAAGTTAGCCTTTGACACCCCTAGAACCTCTCTAGCTACTTCACCCCTAGAACCTCTCTAGCTACATCTGTAATGCAACTAGTTGTCTTATCCCACATGTTTTTGGCATCTCCACTACTCCAAGCCCCTCATTGCCATCAACTTCTCCTCAATCAAACAAGGTAGGGCAGGTGTAAAACCACCTCATTTAGTCTTAGGCCGAGCATATATATTTTTCTTCCTCCTCCCTCGCTTAATCTCTAAGTCCATCACCAAAAGTCTATGTTGAGTAGTAAGATTCTCGTTCAGAATAACCTCACAATCTTTACAAAGGCTTCTATCACCTTTCCTCAAAAGTAAGTAATCTATCAGAGTTTTAGCCACAGCACTACGACAGATAATCAAGTGATCATCCTTCTTCAATGAGTTAGGCATCACAATTCAAAAGCTCTAGCAAAATCCAAGAGCAATGAACCAACGTTGTTTCTAACCCTAAATGTTTTGCCTCCATACACATCGTTGAAACCACTAGAAGTAGCCCCAATGTGGCCATTGAAATCTCTGCCAATGAAAACCATCTCGGTGTTCAGAATACCACTCAAAACCACATCCAATTCCTCCAAAAAAAAGTTTATTGACCTTCTCATCTAAGCCTAGATGCGGAGCATAAGCACTAACGACATTCAAAGTTAGGCCTTCAACGACTAGCTTGATCACCAACAACTTATCATTAACCCTCCAAACATCTACCACCTTCTTCCTGAAGTCTCCATCTACTAGAAAGCCTACACCATTCTTGTTCTCTAAATATTTTGAGTACGAAAGTTTGAACCCATCTATGTCCTCTTGTTCTCCAAACATCTTGAGTAAGAAAGTTTGAACCCATCTATGTCCTGCACTTTTGAACCTACCGACTTGGTCTCCTGGATGCAAGCTATACTAATCGCCCTCTTCTTAAGGATCTTCACTAGCTCAATGGACTTTCCAAAGAAAGCCCCTCTATTGCAAGATCCTATTCTCAATGACAATACTAAGGAATACATTGATATTATTGTGCTCCAAGTTTTCTGTTATTTTACATTCTTCAATCTTCACTATGTCGGAGCGCTCAAGAACACAAGCATTTTACACTTCAGATTCCAAAACCTGATGCACTAAGCTATCTCTAGAACTAAGCTGAATCAAGAAGTATCTGAGCATTATTGTTTCCTTCATTCATTTCAATACATTTTCTTTCTTATTAAGGTTATCTAATAGCATATTACCTGCTTGAAAACAAACTAACAAGTTAAATCAATCCGTGTATCTTTGACCTCATGACAAATTCAACTATACCATTTTCCGGTTAAGCAGATGGAATCCCCGCCGTTGCCCAAGAATTTAAGGGGAAAAAAAAGAGGAAAAATGGAAGAAAACTAAAGTACCATTTTACAGCAATTCAGCAAGCAACCACAAGCATAACATGAAACACATACTCAACATTACATAGCGCAGATTTACACAATATTATGATGTCAGTTGAAACCAAATTGGAAGTAATCCAACAACAAAAAAAGGAGGAACCTGGGTAGAGAGGTCGAGGCCAGGAGGGAGCATCAGAAACCTCTGAAGAGGCCCACGGGTCCTCAACTTGACGAAGCCAAATGAAATCATCAAGGGACGCGTAATTAAAATTGGTATAATTATTAGGTTAGTTACAACATAATTTAAGTATAAGAAAATAAGTTAAAAGGGATTTTTATTTTTATTTTTTACTTTTTTAATGATAATATTTTAATTGTAAGTTAATGGGGTTGAATTGAAATTTTTAAAAGTTTAAGATCAAATTAAAAAGTAAAAACTTATCAAAAAGAAAATTATGTCCCATGAATGATCATTCCATTCTTTCTTCTTCAGTTAAACTTGCCAAAAAAATTATCTTTTTTTCCTCCATTCCTTTTTCTTTTTTTTTGCTTAGAACTTTATTCTCTTTTCATCTTCTTCTTCCTTTTTTCTCTTTCACAGGTACAAGAGATCAGAAAGTTGTCTCTTTCTCTTCCTCATTTTACTTTTCTTCATTCAATATTTTAAGGTAATTTTATTCATTCGTTTTTATCATTTTTTTGAAGAAGTTGTTTAAACAATTACAAGTTATTTATGTGTGCCTGTAGTTTAAGCAACTAAAATAGATAAATAACTAGTAACTGGTAGATCAAAATATGAGTGTCTAGCATAAAAAATAGTTAGTTATTTAAGCAACTAATTATTGTTAAACTATGGTGAAAATTTAGATATGCTGAGAATTCTATCTGGAGTAACTTCATGAAGAATAAATATTGCAAGAAAGAACATTCTTGCATTGCTAAAGTTAAAGGTGGATCAATGATTTGGAAAAAGATGGTGAACATTAGAGATGAGGTTGAACATGAAATTTGGTGGCAGCTCAAAGTAGGAAATAGTAATTTTTAGTTTGATAATTGGACCAAGCAGGGGACGTTATATTTCATTGAGGAGAAGGCAGTAAAACATGATTGGAAAGTGATGGATTTCTTTACACAGGATGGGTGGGACATCATGAAATTAAAAGAGTGTTATCAGATGAGATAGTTGAATTTATTACTCATGAAATACAGCCACAGACAAGAGAGAACAATGATGATAAGCCATGGTGGATGGCAAATGCCAATAGAGAATTCTCTACTAAGTCAGCTTTTGTCTGTGTAAGAAGGAAAAAAGAAGAGTTGCAGTGGGTTAAAAACATTTGGGTGAAGGGATTGCCTTTTAAAATCTGCTTCTTTCAATAGAGGGTTTGGAAAAGGAGAGTGGCCACAGATGACAACCTCAAGAGAATGAAGATCAACATAGCCTCTAGATGCTATTGTTGTGAAAAGTTTGAGCAAGAAACAATGTCCCACCTTTTTCTAACAACTTCCATAGCTGAAAAGCTATAGAAGTATTTTGCTTCATGTGCAGGAATAAGTTTGATGGATGTTCACCTACAACAATTAATTATCAGATGGTGGAGGAAAGATGGAGCAGCAATGCTAAAATCAGTGTACAAAGTAGTGCCTCAAATTGTGATGTGGGTGTTATGGAAAAGGAGAAATGGAAGAAGATATGGCAAAGACAACTTGCTTAGTGATTTAATATATCAGTGTGATAAACTGATTTATTACTTTATTAAGGTGAGATTCCTAGGAATTCAGATACCACACCAATGGGAAGGCATGGTAAAGGTATTGCTTAACTATAAATTCAAAATCCTTTATCAACCTATTGTATGGAAGCTACTCCAATCTGGCTGGATTACTTGCAACACAGATGGGACTTGCTGGGGTAATCTTGGACAGAGTTCCTATAATTTCTTCCTAAGGAATAAGCATGGCAATGTTATCTATGCAGAGGCCAAGGAATTAGGCCATAGAACTATCCTAGAAGCAGAAGCTATTGGGATCCTAAATGGAATAAGGTGTTGTAAAAGACTAAATTGTCAGAATGTAATTTTAGAGACAGATTCACTGTGTATTGTGAAGACTCTAGCACAAAAATGGAAAATTCCTTGGCACATTGTTGAGTACATAGAAGAAAGTATGAAGTTGATGAGAGATATGAATGTTGTGGTCAGACATATATTCAGGGAGACTAATCAATTAGCAGACAAGCTAGCTAATTCAACACTAATTCATGGAACAACCATCACATGCAATTCAAATCAACAATTACTAAGGGGTTGTGGGGCTATTATAATGCTAGATAGAACGCAAACTCCTTCATTAAGGATAAGAGCTAGCAAACACAACATTGAAAAGTAATTACATGATATGGATAGCAACAAGTCGGGAGTAGCAGATTTAAAAAAAAATACAAATGGAATTATCCAAAGCACAAAGAGCATACATATCAGAAAGGAATCTGAAGACTTTCTACAATAACAACTCAGTAGAAAGTCAATTTGTGGCCACATAGTGCAAATATCTCATTGAAACGGGACAAAGGCCCGAAGAGCAGCTCCTTTGCTTCAAAAAAGGAAGATGGGAACAATAGTACCTTGGCGCATATCAGTCACCTCAGTCCACACTTTACGGAATTACCTGGAATAGATGAATCAAAGAAATGAAGGGATAAGGAGTAGAAACAGAAATCAACTGATGCTCATTGGAGAAGAAGGAGGAGGGATAGTACCTGAAAGAGTCAATCAACGGAAAAGCTCATCGAGGAGACAACGGATAAAGAATGTTTCATCACTTGGTGAAGAGAAAATGTCTGGATTTGGGAAGTAGGTTCTAGACGATAAAAAATAATTAACCAATAAAAAATTATTTTTACGAGAACTTAAATTAGTATATCTTGATGAAAGGAGTTTTGACTACTGATGTTTACATGTGAACATGATTGTTTTCATTTTAGGTAAACAATTGGTGATTGCTTATATAAATACAAGTTGTTTACACATGATTATTTAGTATAAACAATAGTGGGTTGTTTAAACAACTAAGAATTGTTTAAACGGGAACCTCAATTAAACTTTAATTTATTGATCATATTTGAAAATGTATTGATACATATTGACAAA
>JBCEWC010020689.1:0-10812 GCA_038996855.1 Solanum aculeatissimum
AAATAACAATTCATAAAACACACCTTTACATAATCAACACGTTTAGAAGCAAATTCTTCCTTCAAAGATTCAATAAATGATATGTTGAGTTGATGTTTAGATTGAAGTGAAATTTTTTATGACAACAAACTGTAGCAAGGACCAGATGAACGCCAGGTTGCATATCAGGTTGTTGATGGCTTGCGCTGGTGGGGCACAACTGTTAAAGTTGTTGTGGTAGCTGAGATGTCAATCAGAGTGTAATGAAGGACCAACGGTCCATCCAGTGACACTTCATGGTATAAAAGGAGCTCGAGACCCTTGAACAATACAATTTTTGAAAAATCACAAAAGGCATATTTAGACTCTCCAAAAGTTCTCTCTTGGCTTTTATGAAGTGTTAGTGAAGCAGTAGTACACTGAGGACATGATGGAAGCAAACGACAAAGTATGCTAAGCATGAAATCCTGTGTGTGTTGTTAGAATGTAGGATCAGTTCCTAGTTTATAAAGGAAATCTGATCAGAGTGTGTGTGAGGCATTTTCCTTTTGTTTAGAAGGTGAAACCTTGTAGAGTGTGTTACTCTTGAGGTAGTGGTAGTTAGAAGTCTAACTATATCAAAGTGATAGTAGGGTAGACTTTACCAATGTGGTTGCTCAGGTCCTGTGTTTAGATTGCAGGAGAGAATGGAGTGAAAGTGAGGCAAATAAACCTAGGGTGTTGTATTTGACTATTTTGCTCATTCTTTTAGTGGATTGTTAGTTTTGAAATTCCTATTGGACAGGTCGTGGTTGTTCCTCCCTTGAGAAAGGAGCTTTTCCACGTTAAATCATTGTCTCCGTAATTATTATCTTGTTTAGTTTCTCTTATTGTTTACAAGGACCTGGTCCTTTGCATTTAGTTTAGAGTAGCTGCTTAACAAGTGATATCAGAGCAGGTATCTCTATACGGTTCACACCTAGAGATTTCTGTGAAGATGGCAGCTCCCTTGAATCTTGAAAAAGGACAGTCCTCAACAAGGCCTCCCAGTTTCAATGGAAAGTTTTATGGCTGGTGGAAGAGCAGAAAGCATGACTTTCTTATGGCAGAAGATAGTCAACTATGGGACATTGTGTTAGATGGTCCCTATGTGCCTACCGTAGAGGTCAAGGATGGAGACACTACCAAGCTGGTTCCAAATACCAGATAGCAGTATTCTGCAGCTGATAGAAAATGCATTGAGAAGAACTACAAAGCCAAGAAGCTGATAGTTTATGGAATAGGAGCTGAAGAATATAATAGAATTTCAACTTGTGACTCTGCCAAGGAAATATGGGATGTTCTAAAAAATGCTCATGAAGGAACAGAACAAGTGATAAAGTCGAAGTTTGACATGCTCACATCACAGTATGAGTATTTTTTGATGATCGAAGGAGAATCCATACACGTTATGGAGACCAGATTCTCAGCCATCACTAATGAGCTAAGATGTCTAAGTGAATCGATCAGTCAGAGCAAACAAGTGAGAAAGATTTTGAGGGTTCTTCCTAAGTCGTGGGAAAGCAAAGTGGATGTAATAACGGAATCAAAAAACCTGATGACAATGTCTATGGATGTGCTCATAGGGATCTTACAAACCCATGAGTTGAACATGCAACATGATATAGCAAAGAGAGCAGAAATGAAAGATAAGTCCTTGGCCTTAAAAAGTTTTCAAAGCGATGATGAGATTGATGGAGTTGATATGGCCTATCTCACAAGTCATTTCAGGAAAATCATAAAGAGAAATCATGGATTTGTCAAAAAGGGAAGTGGCAGCAGGGCCCAAGGCAACTCGGAGTTTTGTCATGGATGTGGTAAACCTGGACACTACATAATAGAATGTCCCTCTGGTAGAAGTGATTACAAGTATGCTCCAAAAGTAATGAGAGACAAAAGGAAGGATCAGGTTCCTGATCAATTTAGAAGAAAGGCTGCTGCAGACAGAATTGTGATAAATGCTCTGGGCATATGCGGAAACTCATCTAGTGACTCTGAAGAGTCAGAACAGCCTGAAGATTCTTCCCTGATAGCACTGAAAGATGATAATGAAGTCTTTTACAACTTGTTGACCTTTATGGCAAAGTCAGATGACGAAGAAGCAGAGGAGGACCAGGTAACTTTGGTTGACTTAAAAAAAACTTAGATTTGTACTCTACAAGAAAGTTATAGAAACTTGTTGGTGTACTCATTGACTCTATATGTGAATTAACTTCTGAGAAAGATATGTTAAATAATGATGTTGATGTCTCTCAGGAAGAAATGTTTGCCTTAACTAATCAGGTCAATGACCTTGAAACTAAGGTAGTTGCTTTAGAAACTGAAAAGGAAGAATTATTGAAATTAATGGAGTCTGAGTTCAAAACTGACACTAAGCTTAAGGGTAAAATAAGTGAAAATGAGTTGTGGTTGGAAGAAAAGCTAAAAGTGTCTGAGTGCAAACTGATGCATGCCCTGGAGAGAAACACTGTTCTTGAAAAGGATCTTATGAAAGTTAAGGAAGACTTGACAAAATCCTTCAAATGGATCAGTTCTTCGAAACTGTTGGGTGATATGTCTTCAGGTAGGGATCAGAATAGAAATAGGCTAGGATATGTTAACAAAATTGATCCTCCCTAAAATCCTCATAGCAAGTATGTGTCTGTAACTGATAACTTACTCTGTCTTCACTGTGGAAGAAATGGTCACTTGAAAGGCAGTTGTCTAGTTCTTCAACGAACCTTGAAAAGACAACAGTCAACCTACTATGGAAAGAAACGAATGATAAAGGGACCTGATCCTATGATGAATGATAGAAACAGACCTTTGCTTAGTTGGACCAAAGGAGTTTTAATTAAGCCCTTTTCTAGATATTGGGAGCTCAGACTTAAATGGGTTCCCAAAACTAACAAATGATTTCATGCAGGAACAGTCTAGAGGAAGCATTCAGCGTTGGTTCATGGAAAGTGGATGCTCCAAGCACATAACTGGAAGGACTAAAAATTTCCTCACTCTGAAAGAAGTTGAAGGTGGAAGTGTCTCATTTGGTGATGGTAGAAAGGGTTACATTCTAGGCATAGGAAAGATCGGGAAGAAATTTGAGAAAGCCATTGAAGATGTGTATTATGTTTGTGGGTTGAAATACAATCTTCTAAGTGTGTCTCAAATTTGCGATAAGGGAAATGAAGTGAGATTCTCGTCAGACATATGCACTGTTATTAATCTGGAAACAAATGAAATAGTTTTGATTGCTCAAAGGTGGAGGAACATGTATGTTGTTGATCTAAGGATGGCAAAAGAAGACAATCTCACCTGTCTCAGAGTACAGGATGAGACAACTGAATTGTGGCATAGAAGGCTTGGGCATGTGAGTCCTTCCTTGCTGACCAAGTTAGCAGCCAAGGACCTGGTACTCGGTCTGCCCAAAATGAATTTCAAAAATCTCAGGATCTGTTCAGCGTGTGCCAAAGGAAAACAAACGAAGAAATCCTTCAAATCCAAAAATGAGGTCAATACTGTGCGACCTATCGAACTCATTCACATTGACTTATATGGGCCTGTAAAAGTTCAAATTCGCGGTGGAAGGAAATACATTCTGGTGATAGTGGATGATTACACTAGATTCACCTGGGTAAAGTTCTTGAGAACAAAGGATGAGACAAAAGGGGTACTTATAGCTCTTGTCAAATTAATTCAAAATCAGTTCAGCAGCAAGGTTGTAGGGATCAGATCAGATCATGGAACAGAGTTTTACAATGCTAGTCTGAATACCTTCTGTGCTGAAGAAGGAATCCATCATAATTTTTCTGCTCCTAGGACTCCACAGCAAAATGGGGTTGTTGAAAGGAAGAACAGAACTTTGGTGGAAATTGGAAGGACTATGCTGATTGAATCAGGCCTAGCCAAAAACTTCTGGGCTGAAGCAGTGAGTACTGCCTCTTATGTGACTAACAGGTTCTTGATCAGGTCTCTTAAAAACAAAACTCCATATGAACTGATATTTGGAAGAAAGCCAAATGTTAGTCATCTCAGGACTTTTGGATGCAAATGTTTTATTCTGATCAACGGGAAGACTGATGTAGGCAAGTTTGACTCAAAAAGTGATGAAGGAGTGTTTGTTGGGTACTCTGCAGACAGTAAAGCATACAGGGTTTTTAATAAAAGGACTTCATGCATCGTGAAAAGTGTGTATGTCATCTTTGATGAAGCTGAGTGGTGCGATACATCATCGAGTCAAGATGATACTGATTCTGAAAAACATGTCAAGGAGTTGGTAGAGATTAATCCAGTGAATACAAACCCTGCTAATGAAGAGAATCCAGATACTGAAGACTTCTTCGGAGGACCTGACTTACCTTCAAAATGACCGTCAACAGAAGTGATGGTACCTGACGGTTATCTAGCTGCTGAGACAAGCCAACCTTCAGCGTCTGAGAAACTAGATAGCGTCACAAATCAAAGTGTTTCCAAAGTTAGGACTTCCAGATGGAAACATCAGTCATCACATCCCATGGATAACTTGGTCTAACCTCTAGACTCTGGAATTCAAACCAGGTCTAAGACTAAGAATCTAATGACTTGTGAAGCATTCCTCTCCTCCATTGAGCCTAAAAATTTCAGAGAAGCTCTTAAAGACAGTAACTGGGTGAATTCCATGCAGGAGGAATTACTACAGTTTCAAAGGAACAAGGTGTGGCATCTTGTTCTAAGACCATCCGATCGCACTGTGATAGGAACCAGGTGGGTATTCAGAAATAAGATGGATGCAAATGGAACCATTACCAGAAACAAATCTCGATTGGTGGTTTAAGGTTTCAATCAAGAGGAGGGCATTGACTATGATGAGACCTTTGCACCCATGGCCAGAATGGAAGCTATCAGGATTCTTATTGCCTTTGCTATTTATATGGAGTTCAAACTGTTTCAAATGGATGTCAATAGTGCTTTTCTAAATGGTAATCTAAAAGAAGAGGTTTTTGTCAAGAAACCTCCTGGCTTTGAGAATCCTGAACTCCCAGACCATGTGATGAAGCTTGAAAAAGTTCTCTATAGTCTCAAACAGGCTCCAGAATTTCTTCTGAATCATGGATACAAAAGAGGTAAGATTTATAACACCCTATTTCTCAATGCTAGAGGGAGAAATTTGTTAATTGTACAGGTGTATGTTGATGACATAGTGTTTGGAGCTATAACTAATTCACTGTGCAAGGAGTTTGAGGACCTGATGCAAAGTGAGTTTGAGATGAGCATGATGGGTGAACTTACTTTCTTCCTAGGAATGTAGATCAAGCAGACCCCAAGAGGAACTTTCATATGCCAGGAAAAATACATCAAGGAACTGCTGAAGAAGTATCAACTGACTGACGCAAAGCCATCGGAGACTCCTATGGGGATCAGTTCAAAATTGGACACTGATGAGTCAAGTCCTGAGATAAATGCTACCATGTATAGGGGAATCATTGGGTCCCTACTGTATTTAATTGCTAATAGACTTGACATCATATTCAGTGTGGGAATATGTGCTAGATTTTAGTCATCCCCAAAAGAATCTCATATGAAGGCAGCGAAGAGAATTCTTCGATATCTAAAAGGGACTGATAATTTAGCTCTATTTTATTTGGCTGGGGACTATTTTGACCTAATAGGGTATGCAGATGCTGATTTTGCAGGGTACCTGATGGACCGCAAGAGCACTTCTGGAATGGCTTATTTCTTAGGGTCATCTCTGATATCTTGGGGAAAAAAGAAGCAGAATTCAATGGCTCTATCCACAACAGAGGTTGAATATGTAGCGGCTTCTGCCTGTTGTTCTCAACTCTTGTGGATTAAACAGCAACTTGAAGATTTTGGTGTCCTGATCAGCACAATCCCATTATTGTGCGATAATACTAGTGCTCTCAACATGGCAAAAAATCCTGTCCAACATAAGCGTACCAAGCACATAGATGTACATCATCACTTTCTCAGGGACCAGGTTGAAAAGGGCACTATCTGTGTGCAATTTTGTAGCACGACAAACCAAATTGATGACATTTTCACAAAACCTCTGAGCCAGGATCAATTCGAGCTTAACAGGTTATGCTTGGGGTTGATAAAACCCTCGGCTGTAGATTCTAACTAATTCTTAGTTGTTATATTTTTCTCTCTAAGCTAAAAGATAGTGCACAGGTATCTGAGTGAGCCTTCACAAAAGATAAAAGTTATTGTCTATTTTGTAGGTTTGTACTGATTTGCACAGGAGTATAAGCATTGGTTCAAATCAACAGAGGAACTCATCAGCATCAGTACATCAGGGACCTGGCTCTCTATCAGGTTAGCATTCCCTTCATAACATTGGTGCATAATTCAGATGCTCCGAACCTGTCACATCCGTTCAGCTTTTCTGAACGGATGCCTATTCTTCCCTCCTCTCTAAGCGTCAAAACCAATCACCTTCCAGACGCCATCTTTCCTCATTATTACTTATACCTCTCTTCTGCAAAAATCTTTCCTCATTCAAATCCCAAAAAGCCTTCTTCTTTATCTCCTTTTCAGACCTCTGTTCTTCTTCCTTGCATCCTTCATTCAAGCCTTTTCAATGACAAAACAAAGTTCTGGTTCTAAGAAGGATGCATCCCAACGGACTGAAGGCCCTAGTTTGCTTAAGTCTGATTCCTCTCAGTCCTCTCCATCGTCTATGTTTCTGAAACTAGATAAACCCCTGGTCCTATCTTGTCCATTGTCTCCTCTGTCTCCGTCACCCACTTCCCCTCCTGATTTACGGTCTCCAGTCCATTCTCCACCTCATTATCCTGTTTCTGCACCATCAGTCCTAGAACCATCTTCAATGCCGGAATGTGTTCATACTCTGCCGGTTGACGACCCTGGTCTCTATTCCCAAACCGGCCCTGGTTCTTCGTCCATATCTAAAAAACACCTTGATGGCGATCTTTCAGAGGACCAGGTTACTCTGTCTAACATTCTGGCTGAAGGATATGAGTGGGTAGCTAAGGGTTTTATGTCTCTCAAAGATGATGACACCTTTCAGCGTGAAGTTTCTCGATCTTCGGATCTGCAACTCGTTCTTGCTACTCCTCAGTTTGATCACACCCTAGTAGTGTGGTTCAACCGTTGGATGTGTTGGTGGATTCAAATCACTCTTCTGAGGATGAAGATGAAATGCCCTTGGTCTGGCGCCTTCAATGCCGTATTCCTCCTCCTGACACTGCACCCTCTTCATTGAAGGACTAGACTGGTCCTACTCAGGACAAACAGTCTGCGCCTGTCATCCCTCAGGGACCTTCTCGGTTTTATCCCACTAGGCATGCTCAGAAGAAGAAACATCATGATGCCATTGCTGCAAGCAAAGCCAAGACAGTTGCTAAATGAAGGTTATGAAGTACCTCTGTAGTGGAGGAAGAGGTTGTTTCATTTGAGAAATTGGTGTCCCTAGATGATATTACAGAGAGTGATGATGGTGGGTCGTCGGATGATGATTTTGTGAGTTTAAGGTTGAAAACTGAAATTACTGCCCCGTGTCCAAAAAATCATGGTCAGTTAAAGAGACTGGGAAGTCCCAAAAGCATGGGACTGAGAAATTGAAACGGAGTGACCCTGTTTCCATTCGGGAACCAGGTTAACATGTCAAGAATGTTAGGATTGATAAGGGTAGCAGCAGGGAATATCGAATGCGGCTGCTTGCAAAACAAAAGGTTTTGAGTGGGAGGGTGTTTGAACCCAATGCAAAAAAGCATGGCTGAGATGCGGGACCTGGTGGACTCCATCTCTCTTCAGGGGTGAGATCACCTTTTTGATTGGCCGGTTGACACACTTCATGAATGGGAAGTTCGCCAGTTCTATAACAATGTTGAGATTTAGGATGATGGTAGCTTTCTCACCTCTATTGGGGATATTTCTTTCAGGATAGATGAGGAGGTTCTAAGTTCAATTCTGAAGGTGGATAGAGAAGGAATAGGCAGTATGCTCGATTGTTCTCCGGCCAAAGGATTTCTCCTTGAAGCAGGTAAGGTCCCAAATTTGAGCACCTGTGCTGTCTCCAAGAAATTTCTTAAGGAACAGTATCAGCTGTACTTTGAGTTCGTCAATAAGGTTCTCCTGCCTCGGTCTGTAAAGAGAACGATTGCTACTATGGCGGACCTGTTTCTTATGGAGGCCCTCAGCAAGCTAGAAGCCATCAATCTTCCAGCAGTCATGATGGAACACATGACTAAAGTACTCATGGAAAAAGAGGGTCGACATAGTTTGCCCTATGGTTATCTTCTCAATAATGTGTTTGAGTATTTCGACATTAGACTGCGTCGTGGGGTGCCTGGTACGGTTAAGCAATCCTTCTCTCAGACAACTCTAGTTGAATGTGAGTGTAGTGAGGGGTGTGCTGGTGTTCATAAGTCGCAGGTGTCGGAGCTTCTTGCTCAGTAGGAGGCTTTGAAGGACCGGGTCGAGGAGTTGACTGCTGCTCTAGGGGCTAAGGATTCAGAATTACTGTCTCTCAAGGCGAGAGTAGCTGCGAGTGTTCCTGAGGGACCAGGTATGGATGAGCTGGCCAGGCTAAAATAAGTGAATGCTCAGCAGGCTCAGGAGATCAAGTCCCTTACCCAAAAACCTCTTCGAGCACATGAGGACTCCAATGCTCATCTGACCCTGCTTCTCCAGTCCTTTGCTCCCAAACCCTCTGCTCTCTAGCTCTCATCCTTATTTCTTGATTGAGTCTTTGTTTGTCTCTCTCTTTCTTGTGTATCTGGTCCTGAGTATCTCTTATGTGGTGCTATGTTTTGGATGTTTTCTCTGTAATTAGTTGTTTTGTAAAGTTTCCTCTGTTTAATGGACTCATGTTTTTATGCCTGTGTTTCTCTTTATTGATCTCTCTTAGCGTTGATTTTCTCTTTTGTAGAGTTTATCTTAGATTACTGTTGCATTGTTTTAATGATGCCAAAAGGGAGAAGATGTAGCCTCTAAGTAGGGCAAGGGAAGGGGAACTCTGAAGTGAGGGGGAACTACTGTTCAGGGGGAATGAAGTGAGGGGGAACTGAAGTGAGGGGGAACTACTGTTCAGGGGGAAGATGTGGACGATAGTTGATCATTCAAGTGGAACTGTTGCTGTTCAGTTCAAGGAAAGATCCTATTATACGACTACAGTTTGTCATTATCAAAAAAGGGGGAAAATGTCGAGTTGAGGTTTAGATTGAAGTGAAACGTTTTATGACAACAAACTGCAGCAAGGACCAGATGAACGCCAAGTTGCATATCAGGTTGTTGATGGCTTACGCTGGTGGAGCACAGTTGTTAAAGTTGTTGTGGTAGCTGAGATGTCAATCAGAGTGTACTGAAGGACCAGCGGTCCATCCAGTGACACTTCGTGGTATAAAAGGAGCTCGAGACCCTGAACAAGACAATTTTTGGAAAAATCACAAAAGGCATATTCAGACTCTCCAAAAGTTCTCTCTTGGCTTTTATGAAGTGTTAGTGAAGCAGTAGCACACTGAAGACCTGATCGAAGCAAACAACAAAGTATGCTAAGCATGAAATCATGTGTGTGTGTTGTAAGAATGTAAGATCAGTTCCTAGTTTATAAAGGAAATTTGATCAGAGTGTGTGTGTGGCATTTTCCTTTTGTTTAGAAGGTGAAACCTTGTAGAGTGTGTTACTCTTGAGGTAGTGGTAGTTAGAAGTCTAACTATATCAAAGTGATAGTAGGGTAGACTTTACCAATGTGGTTGCTCAGGTCCTGTGTTTAGATTGCAGGAGAGAATGGAGTGAAAGTGAGGCAAATAAACCTAGGGTGTTGTATTTGACTACTTTGCTCATTCTTATAGTGTATTGTTGGTTTTGAAATTCCTGTTGGACAGGTCGTGGTTGTTTCTCCCTTGAGCAAGGAGCTTTTCCACGTTAAATCATTATCTCCATAATTATTATCTTGTTTAGTTTCTGTTATTGTTTACAAGGAACTGGTCCTTTGCATTTAGTTCAGAGTAGCTTCTCAAAAGGATAATACTTCATCAGTTTCTAAGGATGTTCCTTCAGGTGCATCAATCTGTCCAAAGCAGCAAGCCACCAGGACAATGAGGTGAGCAGAAAGGAATTGAGAATAGGGAAATAATTATTTGAAAGACATTGGTGGAATATGAATTATGGTTCTACAAACCAATTGTCAACAGATGTGGTAATAAAAGGAAATCCCAAGAAGACTATGAATCTACACACACCCAACTTCCAACACTGCCATTTTTTTTAATGCTGGTGTTTTGTTGCACCTCAACCATTGCAACACCATCATTATAACTAAATTGCCAGTGTGGTTTTTTTTTTTGGGACAAACATCGAAATTGCTAGTAATTTTAAAAGCCAAAAACACAAAAGACCAACAACAGTCATCGACCTTGAAGCGACAAATGAAGTGCATTCTTTTTTGAAGAGAAGCATACAATTCAAGTAATAAGTACCAAACACATATGAACTACCAAAATAATAGAATAGACTAAAATAACTAATTATAGCATCAAATTAATATAATGCTGGTATTAACCGATTTTCTAAAAGTTAAGATTTAAAGAACTGAACACTTCTAGTTGTGATCACTTTGCATATTATTATTTGAAGCCTGGACCGTGTTTTTTTCTTTTTTAGATAATTACAAGGGATTGTGTTAGAAAAGAATCAGCACTAACAAAGTCCAATCATGTATGAAATCTGAAGCTTACACTTTGCTGAAGTTCATGACTTCAACTATGAAGCTATGATCCTAGCTTTGCATCAATTGAAATGACAAAACAATGGTTCTAAATAAATATTAAACACCATACTTCGGGGAAAGGTTCTCTCCAATATAAATAAGTCCAA
>JBCEWC010020690.1:0-10811 GCA_038996855.1 Solanum aculeatissimum
ATGTGGGGCGATCTTTTCTAAAAAAAAATTAAGTTTTGGTATTGGAATAAAAAAAAAATTAGATGAGGGTTGGAAGTGGGTGGATGATACGATATTGAAGTAGTTTTTTTTAATTTATGAAAAAAATAATTTTTTCAAAAATAATTATTTGGGGGTAGGATTGGGATGATAAAAGTTGAACATTAACAATCAAACTTTTATTTATTTATTTTTGGCTTTTAAGAGATTAAAGTGGGTTAGACCCATTTTTTCCCAAACCATATTTGACCAAATCCATATTTACCCATATTTTATATGGATGGATTGTGATCCAATTCATCCAAATCCAATCCAATCCACTCATTTGCCACCTCTAGTACATTCTGATGGTATCAAAGAGGAGGAAGCAATATTTTGGTGTAAACACTACTCAGTTATTCTTTGATACCATTAGAGTATATAAACTCGGATTATCTCTTATTTATTAACTTAAAAAAAGAGTTTAATCCTATGTGATACCAATAATATATCAATATAACGATAAAGTATCACAGAGGATTAAGCATAGTGTGGTATCGATATTTCGACGGAGTATCACAAAGGATTGATTTATATTAGTGATACTGACATTATGCGCAAAATAAGAAAGAAAAAAGTGAAGCAAACAGGTAAATAGTTTGGACCATTGATTTATTAAGCCTAAGTAAATAGGATTGGGTCCATTTTTAGTAAATACTAGTTTATTTCATTTGGTATAATTATTTTTCTTCTTCTTTTTTTTAATAAACAAAGGTTATTTGTTATTTCAATATTAGGGGCATGACTTGTTATACCTTTTACGACATAACTTATCATGATATAAAAATATAAATTTATATTCCATAAAAAGTTATTTGTTATAGCATTTGACATAATGATAAACACTTGATCCTAACAAGTGGTATCAGAGTCAAGCTCATGGATTTGATTCCCAATAGCAACATCAAACAAGTGTTGGGAAGGGAATTGTTGGGTAATGTCAACATTCTGCCTATGGTAAGGCACATGAGAGACGCCAAGTCAAAGTCATGATCGAGCATGATGTTTGAATGATAGATTTAGTTAAGAAATAAAGTTGCGATTTTGCTATCAGCTATAATTTTTTATACAACGATAAGCGCTTGATCCTAACAAGTTTGGTGTCAAGAGTATTTTCGACCACTAATTTATTTTGCATGATGATGGGTAAACGATTTTGTGAAATTATTCTAAATATGTTATTATCACTATTATTGTTATTGCTATTTGTTACTTAGAATATTGATGAGCCAAAATTTAAAAGAAGATATTTAAAAAGCAAATAATTAAACATCCGTCCAAAATAGAGATATTTGTGCAAATGACCCAAAATCAATCAGTAATTACAATATTATATTGCAGAAATTGTTTGTATTGTGTATGCCTAGCATTCCTATGTTTTAAAGATATATATATATGATAACAGGGAAAGCCCCAAGGCTATTCCCGTCCTTGTCGGGGGGAGATGCCTGAAGTCGCGGTTTCAAACCCCTCCTCAATGTAGCTCGTCGCACGAGATTTATCTAGTGCAGTTTGCATCTTTCGTGTAGTTTACGAGTGATTGCACAGTGAAGGCTTTGCACAGGCTATAGCAATTGCGGGTTTTTCTGAGGTTCCAAAAAAATAAAAGATATATAATAGTAAGAAAAGTAAATCAGATTGTCGCGCAGAATATTATAACATTCACTCCTATTACATGAAAGAATCACATTGTTTTGCAGAATATTATAATATTCACTCCTACTACATGAAAGATCCTATTTGTACCACTAAAATTATAGGATGTGTAATTATTCAGTCTCAAAAGTATAAAACTACATATATTTTTTTTCATACACATGCACCTCAATTATTCTACCGTGCACTTGCTATTTTCTCACAGTAGAGACCACGAATAACTCTGTCATCAAGACTTGCACAGATTTGAAGACGTCACGAACAAGCATTTCTATTCAGGTTTAAGTCTATTAGCACCTTTATGTCCAGTCTTGCAAAAGTTAAAAGGTATTTTTCTTATAGACTCTTTCTGCTAAAGAAGTGAATAAGCTGAAGGAACAAAGAAGGCTTTTTGAAACACTTGCACATATTCTTTATGTCAACAACAATAAGCAAATACCACAAGTTATATATGCTTTGATCTTCCATTAGACCGAGGGAAAACTTACAACCACCTGGTATTTACACTAGTTTGGCATAATTAGTGAAGAAAAATGAATATGTATTAACTGACGATGATAAATAACAGTAACAAACTAGCAATGCATGGAATGTATTTATTGAGCTGGCATAAAACATTGGGTGTGGGTAAATTCTTTCCATACCCAAACCCCATCCTCATCTTCTTCTTGGACCTTGTGGCACCATATAAACTTAGATGACAAACCTGAAAGGCTAGCAGTTTCACAAGTGCAGGGGATACACACAAACGGCTCAAAACGGAGCCATAATTTTGCGGGCATTTCAACCAACAGAACCATGTAAATAATTGATTCAAACATAAAAGAGAGATGCATGTTTCACATTAACCAATGCGTGCTTCAATATAGCAAGAGGTCATTCAGATTTTACATCGACCGGCATCCATTAAGAATTTCCAGTATGAATATTCTCTATATGCTGCTGAAACAGTTGATAAACCAGAAGAAGAGAGATCACAGATTCCCAATTCGAGGGTGCTAAAGTTCCTATTTTGGAGCACATCAAGACAGAGACTTTGCAAAATGTGTAGTTCAGTCATCAGTACCAAAGTACCGATCACCAAACTCTCCCAAACCCGGAATGACACGGAACTCTTCATTTAAGCTCTGATCAATCTCTGACGTGACAATTTTTAAAGAAGGGAATCGTTTGCAAACACAATGTATTCCCTCAGGTGCCTACATGAAAAGATAGCAGAAGTCAATACATGGTGAAATACCTTGTGAAAAGCTTGTGTCATTGCAAATATCTCTGAGATACAAACAGGCAGCAACTCACAGAGATGAGGTTTAGGAAAATAATGTGGGATTCTGGAACTCCCTTCTGTATGAGCAGTTCAATTGCCTGGTTAGCAGAATTACCTTCACAGGAAAAGCATATATGATCAAATTCTATGATTTTTAATCTACAAGGGTAGAAAAGCAAACAAAATTTCCCCTGGCGAAGGACCGGGTAAAGGAAATCAAGAAACTGCATTGTTACTATAACTATACTTAGCCTCCAGAGTCCTGATCCTCCACATAATTAACATCCTTGTTTCCCCTTAAATTATCTTTCCACAATATATAAAAGCAAGTGAAGAAGGATTTCCAAGTCCCAAAGAAAACACCAGATATAAAAAACTGAGATCGCCTACAGGAGAAAACAACTTTTGCAATGGGAGATTTGGTTTCCCAAATAAAATTGTTGTCGTATGGGAAATTCCAAAAGCTAGATGTCTTGGGTTCCAAAATACAGTACCTGTAGCAAGTACCGGGTCCAGAAGCAGGACATGCCGCTCCGATATGTCGTTTGGAAGTTTTTCATATATAAGCTGCTCAAATGCAATTCACTGATCATCCATGTTATCCTGTCAAGGTGGAAGCAGAAAAGAAAAAGAACAAAATGGATACCTGTTTCCCATTGTCACCATCACGGTGGATCAGAATTTTCCCAATTTTAATACCCTTGCAGCAAGCACGAAGTGCATTTTCCATACTTTCACCACTGCAAATAAACATAAATTTTATGCAAATGAATTGGTCCTGACAATAAAGTAGAGACCCCAATGTACAACATCAAGCCGCTTGACTGATGCATAAATACCAATAAACCATGAACATCCACCACATTTATTTTCCAAAACACAGAAGAATCAATTACACCTCAGGCCCCAGTATCCAAAATGAAAGACAGATCTGTAACTGTGTTTTTTTTTTTTTTTATTTGCACTGGGTGTTCGAGTCTCTTAGAGCCCCGATTAATCCTGGGGTGCACAGGCCCTCGACGAGGAGTTTCCCGCAAGTGCACCACGGTTAATTCAGGTTTTATCCAGTCCGATGGCCCTGAAAAATTGTTTGCACCCAGTGGGTTTCGAACTTGAGACCTTGAAAGGGAGCAAACCCCAAGGCTCAAGTCTATTACCACCCGGCCAACCCCTGAGGGTTGATTCGTAGCTGTGTTTTTACACCCTTATTTTGTCGGGTTTGCCTCTATATCCCTTGTTCAAAATTCTCAGCAGTCAAATCAGTAAGTTCTGATTAAGGACTAGAAAAGTGTTTCAACCCGGAGTATATCCTAGTATAAGTTCTTCAACAGCTAATCTATGAGACAAGATAGAAATCAAAAGGAGAAGAAAATCATAGGAAGCTTGTCCCATGAATGTCATAGGTAGCATTACTTGCACTAAGAGGGGATATCCTTTACAAAGTCTTGAACAATCCAAAGAATTTCACTTCTGGTTATCTTTACCTATGTGCAACAATCAAAACTCCAAGTCAATTATCACGATTTCCTTTCTGGAATTTTCACACACACATATACAACACTATTTCAAAGGGCCATTCTACTCTCAAATTCATCAAGTGAATTTATCTAGTATCTACAGTCTAAACTTTACTTTCAGACCCATTTCCATTTTACAACAATAAAATTTCTGCTCTAGCATTGACATTTAGCATGGACAATTAACTCACCCAATTTATGATCGGGGAAGTAAAAAAGAAAATTAAATTATGAACAAATTGTTTGCATAGGAATTTGTATATACACATGTTTAGCAAAGTGTAGCAAGCAAAATTCTCCTCGTCTTTCTTCTAATGCGAAGACAATTTATGACTGTTTAAAAATGCAAACTAAAACAAAAGACAGATACAGTTATAAATCTGAATTCCCTTATTAGATCATATATAAAGGGGAACCATTCCCATGGCAGAAAGCTCATTATCTGAGTGTCAGATCTTAAATGATTTAACTTAACTCAACAAAAACATATGAAAAGCAGAGAAAAACAGAAAGTATCACTTTGCTTGGCAAGAGTCTAGAATGGAGACTAGACGGGAAGAATTAATTCTTCTCACTGGTGGACTGAAACCCAACAAATCAGTAATTGGTCATACTTGCGCTTACACATGAAGAAATCCACTGATTTTAAAAAAGATGAAGAAATCCAGCTCATCCATTTTCAATTCCATCTTTATCTTTAACCAGTATACAACTCAACACGAAGAAAACTTGTTAATGCCTGGTCTAATCTCACCTTCGAATAATGGATACTCCACACAACTTTTTGCAAAAATCAACACCAGTGTATACTGACCCTGTAATTGATTCAAGCAAAAATATGAGCTTGGTTTCATATACAGCAGACATATGCAAAAGAAAACTGAGAAGTAACACAATCACTAATAAACGACTATCAGAAGAAGTTTTTGTCAACCCAACATTCAGAAAGTAAAGAACAGAAAGGGAAATGATAAGCAGGTTATGAACATCAAAGAGCACATTCAACAGAAGGTTCAAGTAGTGCACAGAGGATAGTATGAGAAGCCATACAACGAGGATAGTATGATAAGGCCATACAACCGACCCAACTTACTTGGAATTGACCCGTAGTTGTTTTACTAGATGTTACGAACATCAAAAAACCTAAAAATTTCTTATGAACACAGAAGTAACCCCCAATTAGTTTGGAATTAAAATTTAGTCGATTGATTGGTAGAATTTAGGGGTGAGTGGAAAAGCAATGACCCTGAGTGCAAAACTCGTTTATCCTCCAGACGGCTACACAGATGGAAAAGATGGTTCCAATGAATGGAAAAGTACTTATAAATGGATACACACAGTTCTTTGCTCCACATAAAATAGATAATGAAGCTCAATCATCAAGAAATGCCATGCAAACCAATCATGAGAAAATATCTAGTCAAGCAATTTTTTTTTTTTTTTTGGACGGAAATGGATCAAAAACATTTTTAATTCTTCCGCAAGAGACACCCTTTGTCCCAATTTATGTGGCAAACCTTTTTTTTAAGTTTGTCACAAGTATATTTAGAAATAATTTAACTTAAAAATTCTAATTTTACCCTTAGGGTCGTATGCTATGGGGGAAAGAGTATGAGGAATGGGTAGACAAAGGTATCCCGTAGATTGGAATATCTCATGGGATTAGTTATACCACCCTATATATATGGGATAACTTATTCCATCATTACAGTATAAACAGTGGGATAAATAATTCTGGGACTAACTAGTAACTAACCCCTCTAACCAAATGCAAGATAAAATAATCTTGCAATTTATCCCAGGATTATTATCCCTTATCCTCATACTAAACAACCCCTTAATGAAATGATTTAAAACTACACAACTATTAGTGCTTGTTTTAAACCACAAGTTAGTCTCCCTTTCTTAAACACAATGCCCGACCAAAGAGTGTCACATAAATTGGGACATAAATTGGGACGAAGGAAGTAACATATAATTTAAGCAACGTCGGGCTTCTTTGATGATCAAAAGCTACATCTAATCATGATACAAGGTAATCAAATGCCTCTAGCGGACCTGTATCACAATTGTGCTCACACTTCATAAACCCCACAGCTTATAACTAAATTATGAATTCCAAGTATATTAAAAAAGAAGTAGTAGACAGGATCATTCTTAATCCATTCTAAGAAGAAACAGTTTAGTCCGCAACGTAATGATAGTGAAAACTGAAAGAGAAAGAGTAGAAATGACCTTCAGATCATGTAGAATGTCTTATGAACATACCTGTTGGTGTGACTATTTGCTTCTCAGTGAAGGGCAAATGGCCAAGACCATGCTCCACAACCTGGAAAAAAGTTCATCCAGATTTCCTTCTAAGTTCTCATTAGAGGAACTAAGCCTAGTAAATCATGTTATATCAGGTGCTTAAAAATTGAGACTTACCAGACGAATAAGACGATCAGAATAAAAAACAAAGTCATGCTTTGAAATATCTTTATCTCGAATTAATGTATGCATACCTCTAATCTGCAATACAGACAAAGCAAAGGTAATTGTCTATTAGTGGATAAACATACAGAAGTCACCAAATTCACCAATAATTAAACCTAATTGTCAGGCAAATTCTTCATCTTTTCACTTGAGATACATGAATAATCCTCCTTAATGAAAATTGTTCCCTTCCTCCTTCCTTTCTTGACTTCCTGTCCATCCACATCCACTTGACTTGGATATCAGCCCAGAAGTAAATTATGTTAATCTTCGGAAATGAATGCACTTGAAGCTGAAAGCCTACGAGGACATTATGCTGCTTTTCACCCACCAATTTTTTCTAGAGTTGGTTAATTCTAGAAACCCAAGCTAAGATAACGTTTTCAATGCATATTTAGGTGCCTCTCCAGATGATCTCCATATCAGCTGACAAATTGAAAAGCAATGACTGTTCACTTGCATAATAAAGAGTGATGAGCATACCTGAAAAGTTGACTGAATAACATACACATTCGGATATATCTTGCAAAGATCATGCTGACCAAGCTTTGTGCGAATATGTTGCACAATCAAATCAATAGCAACATGATTATCACCTCCTCTAGGTATGATAACATCAGCATACTTCTTTGAAGGAAGAACAAAATCATCAAAAGCAGGCTTGACAAACTTCGCGTACTGCATGATTGAGAGAAAAATTGTTTTGATTTTCCGAGTCAATTTTCTTAAACTGTATAAAGATTAAATATACACATGAGTTTTAAACTTTTAAGAACAACACATCAATCTTGAATAACTACCAAATGGATGAAAAAAGAGCAATAATCTCATGTCAGGGAGATTTGAAGTTCTTAGCAAATGCCCATACATAAGATATTACCCTAAAAAATATAGATAGCATTTCAACTCAAAAACAAGGATAACAGTTAGCTTTTTGCCTTTCAAATTTAAATAACATCAAGGTGCACAGGTGGAAAACTATGGCTTAGTTAAGAGAGAAAATAACCTAGATTACTTTAAAGATCAAAAGACCATTGATCCCCAACAATGGACAGTATAACATATTTCAAGAAAGTAAAGCTTGCCTGTTCAAGTACCGAGTTTATGTCTCTACCTCTCTCCACTGTGTCACGTCTTATTCTACGAGCAAGTCTCACATCAGCATCTAGAATAAAGCAATTTTAACCAGTAAAGTGCAATCATGACTAAGAAAAGTGATCTCTGGCAATGTAAAGACAGAACTTACCATAAGAGAAAAGCATCAAGACAGTTTCAATGGGGTAACACTAATGAATAATCAAAAAGGCTCAAGCGTTTACAACTCTCCAAATGAAAACACTCCCTTCTAGTAGAGCAAGAACTTCTAAGCTAAAGAGAATCTAGAAGGAAAGGTTTAACACAATCTCGGTAGTCTACTTTTGTTCGCTATGTGAATTAATTAACATGATACCACTAGGAGTGGCGAATATGCAATACCCCTAGCTAAAGATCGCTCACATAACGTATCATCCCAAACCTTTTTGGCCAAAACCAAATCGGAATATCGAAAGGGGTTCAAAAACATGTACAAAAATGGTCTCGGTGGAAGTTTAGGCCAAGCGGTTCAAAAGATAATTTTCCAGGGCAAAATTGTTTAATCAAAAGGGTACGCGACATGCAGACCTGCCCCAATTTAGTCCATTTTACCTCTTGGTTCATAAAATGCACTCAGTGCATGTGTTTTATGTGTTGGTGACCTATTTGTTCATAAAACGCACTCAGTGCATGCGCTTTATGTGTTGATGACCTATTTGTTCATAAAACACATCCAGTGCATGTGTTTTATGTGTTGATGACTCATTTGTTCATAAAACGCATTCAGTGAATGCGATTTATATGTTATGTCCATGTCACAATATCTGATTCCAATCTGCAACAAGGGGCATTCTGGTCTTTTTCCCATATCATTTTGAGGACAGAATTGACCCCATATCAGTTTCCAAGCGTATTTTTTCCTCTCACTCACGCCTTAAGACTTGAAAACTAAGGCTAAGGAAAAAAGAGAAGACTAGGGTTCAGAGAATCAAGTCAAATTTTCATTTTTAAGGATTTAATCTTCATCCCAGGTATGTAAGGCTGACTAAAACATGGATTAAATTCATCCACGTGCCCTATTTTTGTATAATTCTTGGAAATTATCCTAATACTAGTAAATTTTTGCATATTATTGTCTACATTGATGTGTTTATAAATTAAGTATTTGGAGAAACTGTATACGTCATATTCCCTATGAACCCTAGTTGAATGTTGTACATAATCTGTTGTCCATATGTGTTGATTGAGTTTCAAAGCTGGAATTGCGAATGTCCTCGATTGAGATAAGTTAAATATGAATGTAGACTGAGTAGACATTGAAGGTCTTTACCCTATTGAACTTGAACATCTAAAGTGAAAACCATTATCTTGAAAGTATAGTTTATTTTCTTAAATATGTGTACGAATTGAACTCATGATTAGTTGAAGAGATTGATTGTAAGAGTATAGTTGAATTGATGAGACTAGTTGAATGACAGCAAAATGAATTGATTGGAATTTTATGAGCATATTAAGTCTTGGGAGGAGTCTCAAACACTGAATTGGATGAGAGTAAATAACAACTCAAACTCAATAAACTACGTAGCCAGCGTAGGAGAGTATTGAACCGTAAAAATTGAATGTTTTTCTTTTGTCCCAAAAGAGGACTTGATTTGATTGATTGTGGATCCAATGATTGTGACTCATTCTTTACCTTGGAAAATATTGGACGAATGTGGCAGCGACATCGCTTTGTTGTATCATTACCGGCTCATAGGTGATGGTTGTCGGTAAGATAAACTCCTAAACAGGTCATGATAGTACTCAATATGATTGATTTGCTTGCATAATATTGAGTCTTTCCCAAAGCTTAAGTTAATCTATAAACTTGTGTTACTTTGTTGAGTTACTTCGAGTTGAGTATATGTTGATCTTGTTATTTTTCAGCTATTTTACATATCGTACATTCCACGTACTGATGTCCTTTTGGCGTTGCATCATTTTATCATGCAAATACAGATGCTAGAGATCATCAACAGACGCTCCATTGAGATCCATTCCATTCTTGACAATGGTGAGACCTCTTTGCTTCCGGAGGCATTCTATTTATTTTCATTTTGCCTTGATTTGTTTCTTTTCTATTGAGGTAACCATGGATTTGCCATTGGCACCATCTAGACATTTAGATATAGAGGCTTCATAGAAATTGATGGAGCGAATTAGGTGTTCCCATTTTCAAACTTGTTTCCTTTGATTACCATTATCCTAATAGAGATTGATTTGGATTGTTGACTGATTTGCCCATCTTACTTGTTTACTCTTAATTGAGCCTTCCGTTGTATGATTGACGATGCGATTAGGCCAAGTAGTTCTCTTCAGGACCAACAATACTTTCTGAGTGTCGGTCACGTCTAGGGTACCCTCCCGAAGCGTGCAAGAATATGAGTCAATCCAAAATGAGTTAAATAAAATGAATAGAATACTCGATTCGAATATGAGTCGATTCAATGGATAATATGGGTAAATATAAATACCCATATCATATTATAGTAGGAATGCTATTAAAAGTTTCAAGAGCAAAATCTTTTACCCCACTCCTCACCCTCCACCCAAAAAAAGAAGTTAAAAGCTTTTTAAATTTTTTTTTTTTAAAAAAAAGGTCATCACCCCCACCCCTAACCCATTCCCACCCCTCAAAAAGAAATAATTTGTTTTTCTTTAAAAAAATTATTTTTTACTACCCCAACCCACCCTTGAGCCCCCCCCTCCCCCTCCCCATGGCCCTA
>JBCEWC010020691.1:0-10810 GCA_038996855.1 Solanum aculeatissimum
CCGTGAACAGTCTCACGGACCGTGTGATGGTCCGTGAGACTTGACTTGGTCAGTTCGTGGGCTCCCCGACCCTGGGACCTTACTGTTCCAACCCACAGACCGTGAGCCACCACACGGTCCGTGGAAATCCACTTAACAATTTTCCCGAGGCAAATTTCCAGTTTCGGGCAGTCTCACAAAAATGATCATAACTTGATCATCCAAGCTCCGAATTGAGTGAAACTAGTTGCGTTGCAAAGCTAACTCAAGTAGATTTCATTTTATATAAATCTTCCCACCCAGTTCATCATTCGACAAAAGTTATGGTATCTCAAAGTTGCATCATTCTAAACGGAGGCCCCAAAACAGTCCAAAAATGAAGTTCTTACCTTAAATCACTTACATCTAATCCTTGGCAACCTCGAATTGATATCGACAATACTAATATGAACCTAGGTTAATCCACATACTCCGTGAACCTTTCCTTATCCATTTAAACCAACCACAACTTGGGTAAGCCTCTGCCCAACTTGACGGACCACCAAACGGTTCATTTGAGATTTCACGGACCGTGGGGTAGTCCATGGACCTTAAATTAGTTTTTGGGGTGGTTCATGGCCACCCCATTCTCTATGGACCATATAACGGACCCCCACATGGACCGTGAACAGTTTCCCAGTCCGTCTCCCATGCCTTGGGCCATTTTCAGGGCCCCTTTCCAGTGTCTTTTGAATTCCAGCAGTCTCACTCTTTGGGCCATAATATTCTCATACAAACTTGGAATTGAGTGAGACAAGTTGTGTTGAGAAGATAATTCAAATAGATTCAATTTCATATGCAGTATCCCACACGGTTCAACCCAAGTCAAAAGTTATGGTTCTTTGAAGCTCACTGTCCAAATGGCCTCTCTAGGCCCCAAAATGATCCGTTTTGTGCTCGGCCACTTAAACTCAATCCAAGGTTACCAAAATTTAACCATGACCAGTATAACATCATACAAGATCAACCATAAGGAGTTTTGGAAATTTTTGGGTCGTTACAGGTTCCTTATGTCATGTTTTTACTTCCGCTTATGATTTTATGATTGTTGGATTGGGAATGTGCTTGTGTGGAAAGTCCCTAACCCTTCTTGCCCACATAGCTTGAGTCATACTTACCCGCCTCTTAGAACATAATTGCTATGTGTTATATGAATCATGCTTATCCCATTCCCAGCAACATCCCCATTTCTTGAGTCCAAAGCCCTAGAATCCCCTAGACTTATGTGTTATTTATTATGTTTACGCGCTTTTGAACCGATGATGTGTATGATGATGATATGATGGTTTGATTGAGGACTCTTGGTTTCTCCTTCGCCATGTCACATCTAAGCCCTACTCTCGGGTTATGATAGATTTAAATTATGGTTATGTCAAGTATTTTATGGAATTAGACTTAGCACTGAAAGAGACTTAAAGTGGAGGCTTGAACCAAGGGTTTCTTATATAAAGTCTTGGTCTCTTAACTATGTGCCACCATAGGTTCATGATATTTTTCCTAAATGGGTTTTTACTAGTGGATCCAACTAGGTCAAGCTACCCACTATGTGGGGTCAAGTTTGATTTACCTTTGCAAGTAGACCACTCTTTTTCTAGTGAGGAGTTAAGCATCAGAATTCCAAGTAGTAGCTTGCTCGGTCTCATATGTTGGTTAAGGTCTCCAACCACATATGTATGTTATGTTATGAGAGTTCGATTATCTCCATGCATGTTCAAGTAAAGTAATTATCTTACATGTTACATATAGCTTATGTCTATTGATCATGATTATGCATCTCGATTATCATGCCTTACTTTCCTTGTTTACATTGCACCCTTCATACTTGGTACATTCCAAGTACTAACGCATACTTTTTGCCTACATGATCTAACCATGTTGGAACCGAAGCTTTTATTCATCCTCCTCCTCCACGTGGCTCGCCGGATTATTTGAAGATTGTTATTGGTGAGTCCTCCACTTCGGGTACAATATCCATTTTACTTTCATGCCTTATATAAGATTTTTATATTTTGGATACTTATCTTTGAGGGTGAGCCGGGGAGATGTCTTGGCCCCCGTTCCATTCATATTAGAGGTGTTATTGGATATGGAAATATATGTATTGGGCATGACTCCCATTATGTTTATGTGATTATGGAAGACTTCCCTTAGTCCCTAATCCATTCTATATGATGATATTTGTTGATGAGATGATGGAAGTCCTAAGTCCTAGTAACATCGCCATAGCGTGAGTCATTCTTACCTGCCCCTTAAACTTTATTTGTTATGTGATTCATGCAAATCCTCTCCCCTAAAACATCCCCATAGCTTGAGTCCAAAGTATTGCATCCCTTAGAATTATTTGTTACTTGCTTGATTGTATAGTTATGCTTCCACAACCAAGGATGTGCAAATGATTTGTTAAGAGGCTTTTTTGGGTTGCCTTCAGGTTTCTCATTTGTAGTGTCATGTCTAGGCCATAGGCTTGGGTCGTGACAATTTTGGTATCAGATCACTAGGTTTGTAAATGGTCATCAAAAATCCAACACACCGTATCAAGTAGAGTCTTGTTCATGATTGTGAAGTGTGCCACAACTATGAATAAGAGGCTGTGAGACATTTTAGGAAATGATTCACATCTTCATACTCTATCTCATGCTATAGATTTGAACTAAGGTTCCATTTTCCTAATGGGTGGTCTTTTGATCTTTTAGATCATGCCGCCAAGGAGAATTCCACAAAGATCTCTTTCACCCGAGGGTGATCCATCCCCTCTAGTTCCTCAAGCTCCCCAAGAACAAGAAGCGATCATGTACGCGGAGTACCAGAATATCATTGCTATGTTAGCCCAAGTCGTGACCAACTAATTGAACTAAGGAGCCAAATATCTTCATGTTCCCACCCAGGCTTCTAGAGTTAGGGATTTTACAAGTATGAACACTTAGAAGTTTATGGCTCTAAAACAGAAGAGGAGCCCCAAGAATTCATTGATGAGATGTACAAAGTGCTTTCTATTATCAGAGTGAGTTCAGAAGATAAGGCAGAACTTGAAGCCTATCAACTTAAGGGCCTTGCACAAATGTGGTTTACTCAATAGAAGGAAGTGAGGGAGGACAATGATCCAATTCCACAGGACAAATTCAAGGTCATCTTCCTCAATCGTTTCTTCCCTATCGAATTGAGAGAGGCAAAGATCATGGAGTTTATGAATCTCAAACAAGGATCCATGAGTGTGAGGGATTATTCACTTATGTTCAACAAGCTCTAAAAATATGCTCCTCATTTGGTTGCCGACTCAAGGGCAAGGATGAATAAATTTGTGTCGACGGTATCCGATTTGGTGAATAAAGAATGTCGCACCGCTATGCTTGTGGGTGATATGGACTTGTCTCGGATCATGAAATATGTAGAACAACTTGAAGGGTAGAAGCTTAGAAAAATAAAGACTGGGGAGTCCAAGAGAGCTTAGTATGATGGTGGTTTTAAAAGTGCTAAAGGTGGTCGCTTCCAACAAAGCCATAAATTCCAAGGCCAAGGGTCCTCTAATTTCCAAAATCAAAGATTTGCTAATGATAGGGTTCCTAACCCTTAGGCTCAAGGTGGAAATTGTGGAATGACTTTTCCAAGTGCCAAAAATGTGGAAAGAATCATGGTGGCAAATGCTTGAGGGATTTGAATGCTTGTTATAGGTGTGGCAAGGTAGGACACAAGATTGTTTATTGTCCTTATAATAAAAACAAGGGTAGAGATGGTCATCCTCAAGGGCAAGGTGCTCATGTTGATAAAAGATCACAAGGTGGCAAACAAAGGGGTGCTCTACATCACAACCGATTTTATGCTCTTTAAGGGAGATAAGGAGTGGATGAGGTGTCCGATGTTGTTGTCGATATGTTAAAAGTTTTTTATTATGATGTGTATGCTTTATTGGATCCAGGTGCCACACTCTCTTTCATTACTCCTTTTTTCTAATAAGTTTCAGTGTATCCCAAAATGTTATGTGAACCCTTTGAGGTGTCTACCCCCGTTGGTGAGTCCATTATTGCTAGAAGAGTCTATAGGGGTTGTCCAGTGTCTATATTGCATACAATCTTGCCTTGTGATTTCGTTGAACTTTGCATGGTATATTTTGACAACATTCTTGGGATGGATTGGTTACATGCATACTACGCTTCCATTGATTATAGGACTAGTAAGGTTAAGTTCTAATTTCCTAATGAGCCCATCTTTGAGTGGGAGGTCATAATTTTGTGGTTAAGGGTAGAATCATTTCTTTTCTTGAGGCCCAGAAATTAATTTCCAAGGGTTGCATATACCATCTTGTAAGGATTAGAGACGTTGAGTCTGAAGTCCATCCCATTGAGTCGGTATCGATAGTCAATGAGTTTCATGATGTCTTTCTCGATAAGCTTTTGGGTGTTCCTCTTGAAAGTGAAATAAATTTTTGTATAGACCTCCTTCCCGATACTCAACCCATTTCCATTTCCCCTTACAGTATGGTCCGGCAGAGCTAAAATAGTTGAAGGATCAATTGAAAGATTTATTGAAGAAGAGTTTCATAAGGCCTAGTAAGTCACCTTAGGGTGCACCAGTGTTGTTCCTAAGAAAGAAGGATGGCTCCCTTAGAATGTGCATCGACTATCGGCAACTCAACAAGGTCTACAGTAAGAACAAGTATCCTTTGCCAAGGATAGATGAACTATTTGACTAACTAGAAGGGGTTGGTCATTTTTCTAATAGTCATTTTTCTAAGATCTTTCTCTAGTACGGATACCACCAATAGAGGGTAAGGGAGTGTGATGTTTCCACAACTAGATATGGGCACATTAAATTTTTTGTAATGTCATTTGGCTTAACGAATGCACCGGTGATATTTATGGATCTTATAAATAGGGTCTTTAAACCCTACCTTGACATGTTTGTAGTGGTATTCATAGATGAAATTTTGATATATTCCCCATGTGAGGAAGAGCATGTGGATCATTTGAAGGTGGTGTTGCAAACTTTGAAGGATGAGAGATTGTTTGCCAAATTTGATAAATATGAATTTTAGTTGAAAGAAGTTACATTCCTAAGGCATGTGGTGTAAGTGTGATGGAACAAAAGTGTACCCTAAGAAGACGGAAGTGATAAGAAATTGGCCTAGACCCTTGACTCCAATGGAGAATAGGAGTTTCTTGGGTTTGGCGGGATACTACCAGAGGTTTATGGATGGTTTTTCTTTGATTCCTTCCCCTTTGATTAAATTGACACAAAAGAAGGCAAAATTTGATTGGACCAATGAATGTGAAAAGAGTTCTCAAACTTTAAAGGACAAGCTTACCTCCGCTCCTATCTTGGCTCTACTAGAAGGTTTAGAAGGGTTTGTGGTTTATTGTGATGTTTCAAGGGTTGGTTTGGGGTGTGTATTAATGCAAAGTGGCAAAGTCATAGCCTATGCTTCTAGGCAACTAATGGTTCATGAGCGTAATTATCCCACCCATGATCTTGAATTAGCGGTTGTGGTATTTTCTTTGAAAATTTGGCGTCATTATTTATATGGGATAATGTGGATGTGTTCACCGACTACAAGAGTCTCCAATATGTGTTCACACAAAAAGATCTCAATTTGAGGTAAAAGAGGTGGATGGAACTCCTCAAGTATTATGATATGAGTATGTATTACCATTCCGGCAAGGCTAATGTTGTGTCAGATGCCCCAAGTAGAGTGTTCATGGGGAGTATATCTCACGTTGATGATTGCAAGAAGGAATTAGCTAAAGAAGTTCACCGGTTAGCTAGGTTGGGTGTTAGGTTGAATGAAGTTGAGAAGGGGAGAGTAGTTCTTGTTGACGGTTCCAAGTCTTCTGAGATTGAAGAGGTCAAGTGCAGACAAAACCTTGATCGCACTTTGTTAGAATTGAAAGCTTTGGTGAAGGATGGTAAGGTGGAGGTTTTCTCCCAAGGGGGAGATGATGTCATTAGATACCAAGGTAGGTTGTGTGTGCCTAATGTTGATGGATTGAGGAGAGTGATTTTAAAAGAGGTACATAACTCATCCTACTTTATTAATCCCGGATCTACAAAGATGTATAGAGACTTGAGAGAAGTGTATTGGTGGGGTGGCATGAAAAGAGATATTGCCAATTTTGTAGCCGGTTTTCACAGTTGCCAACTGAAATACCCCTCATGTTTGAAGACTTGGGAATGTTGACAGCAGAAAAAATACCTTGAGATTTGATTCCATGAGACAATCTACGGCCCGTGAAGTGATCCATGACTCATGGATGGTTTCATAAGAAGTGGCAATGAGAAGCAGACATTTTAAGAGAACATTGGAAGGATTTACGAGACCTAAAGTATGAGTCGTAGAATGCTCTACGACTCGTGGACTCACTTCGTGGAAAGGACCTTAAGGGTCAAAATTGGTCTAAGAAAAAGAGTAGTTTATGAGGGCACTTCACGACTCGTGTAAAGGTTCACAGATCATGAAGGAGGTTTCATAGAAAGTTTTATTAGCCCATGTTTGGAGGACCTCTAATCTATGAGAGGTTCCACGACTCATGAAATGGTCTACGACCCGTAATCGGGGTTTCGTGGAACGGTCCGTCCAGGTTTTAAAAGGGGTAAAATCAACCTTTCTTACCATTTGGCAGTTAAACTACATTGTATTACCCCTCTAATAACCCCTTATCAACCTTTTCAACCCTAATTCTCTCATTCTTCTTCTCTCAAAACTCTTCTAAGTCCCAAACATTTTCAAGATTCCTTCAATTTTTGCAAGCAAGAGACCAAGCTAGGGTTTCTACTCTTTAACCTTCAAATCTGAATTTCCTCCAATCAAGCAAGGTATATGGGCTTCATTCATGAGAATTATTTCACCCATTAAGTCAATCCCCTTCTCATTATTTAAGTTTCATGATTTTAAGTTATGATGGTTATGGGTAAAATCCTATTATGCATTATGTATACAAATTTAGTTTGGATTCTTCAAGTATTGATTATTTATGCATGAATATCTATTGAAGGCTTGTCCCATGCTTTAGATTATGAATCTTGAACCCATGCATGATATGAAATATGAAGATGATGAGTTTTAAGACGAATTTCATGATATTAAATTGAGGTTTCCTTCTACTACATTGGTGGGTTGATCGATTTAATTCTTCAAGTGAAATGGATTTATATTCTCCATGAGTTATACTACTTAATTGCATGATTTTGAGTATATATGCATTCACCCACCATATTTGACTAAATTTATGTGATGAAGATAATTGGATGATTTGCAAGATAAGCATGAGATGTTGATTATGTAGACTCCTAAGCATGTATTGAACACATGAAAAGTTCATATGATTTATAAGAAAATTTTGAGTCCTTATGCTATATTCTACCTTCTTGAGAATGAAAGAATGGTAAGTGTTATACCCTTATGTACTCACCAATGTTCACAAGAAGGGGTCAAGTTCACGAAATGTTTCACCCTCATGTGTAAAGCTACGCCACTAGAAGGGGTCAAGTTTATGGATGTTTTTACCCTCTAGTGTAAGGTGTATTCTCACTTGTAGGGGTCAGGTATGTGAATGAGCTACTCTTTCCATGTTATCATGATTTTACAAGTCCTTCAAGCTATAATGATATTTATGATTCTGTCTTGTATTCTGTGGGATTAGACTTAGCACCGAATGAGGCTTAAGGTGGGGGCTCGACCTAAGGGGTCCTTATACAAAGTCTTGGTCTCTTAACTATGTGTCACCATAGGTTCAAGTTATGCTCCCTAAACGGTACTTTTACTAGTGGATCCAACTAGGTCAAGTTTACCCATTATATGGGTCAAGTTTGGTTTACCTTGGCAAGTAGACCACCTCTTTTCCGGTGGGGGATCAAGCATCGGAATTCCAAGTAGTAGCTTGCTTGGTATTATATGTCGGTTACGGTCTCCTCCCACATATGTATGTATGTTATGCAAGTTTGATTGTCTTTATGCATGTTTTGACTCAAGCACCATTCATGCATGTTATATTGATTTATTACTTATTGGTTATGATTATGCATTTTGAAATGTTATACTACGTTTCTTTGTTTGCATTGCACCACGCATACTTAGTACATTCCAAGTACTAACGCATACTTTTGCCTACATGATCTCACCATGTAGGGACTGGAGCTCATATTCATCCTCCTTCACGTGGCTAGCCGGATTACTTGAAGACTTCTTTGGTGAGTCCTCCATTACAGGGACCACATCCACATTTCTTTCACGCTTAATTAAGTCTTATGTACTTATGGACATTTTCTAGTTGAGGGTGAGCCCGGAAGCATGTCTTAGCCCTCATTCCATTCATGGTAGAGGTGTTGTTGGATGTGACTATTATGCAATGAGCTCGACTCCTATCATGTCATGTTGGATCGTACAAAAAGTACTATGATATTTTCCTCAAAAATTCAAGACCACTTTATAATTTTGATCTACGAATCATATTTTTATTTATGACTCGTAATCTCAGTTCGTGGTTCCTCAATTTTTCCAAATTTTTTTCAAAATTTTGGTGCCATCTACGAGCCCTGTCCACGATCTATAAAAAAAATATTTGAGTCGTAAACAGTGCTCGTAGTGCACCAATAAAATTTCTAAAACTTTTCTACATTATTTCAACTTTTCAACTTTCGAGATATTACAATAACAAGGATGGACCCACATGGAGTCCCCCGGGTGCTCGAGCACCCATTAATTTAGTACCGAACATTACATATATATGTAGAAATTAAGAAAAATTGGTATAAATTTAACATAGAGCACCCACTATTTTTTCTTTATTTATAGTTGCTTTTTTACTATTTTTCTAAAAAAAAAGATGGTATACAAATAAATATTTTTTCTTTCTTTATTCAAGATAATAAATACTATTCTCTTCATTCATAATAATTGTCATGTTTCACTTAACAAAAATTAATTTATAATTTTCAAAGAAAAAATATATTAGAATAACTCAATATTTTAAAATTAAAATTTTGATATTCAAAAATAATACTAAAAGTATTATAATTTATAATTTTTTTCTACATCAATATGATAAAAAAAATTTATCTTAAAATGTTACTAAAGATTGATATCGTCTAAATCTAGAAAAAGGAAATTATGACAAGTGAAAAGGAACATAGTGAGTAGCCGTTCATATTGATTATTTTTACTACTGATTTCAAATTTGATCGTCTTTTTATGACAAGTGTTAAATTTATGCACTTATATTTTATAATTTGTAGCTAAATGAGGGTGGAGCTACATAGGCCCAAAGAGTTCATTTGAACTCTTTTCGCTGAAAAATATATTATTTATACATATTTAAAAATGATATTTTGTATATATATAATAGATGTTGAACACTCTTGGGTTTCTTGAGTATTTACATTTTATGTTTTGAACTCCTCAGTAAAAATTTTGATTACGTTGTTGTTAAGCTAAGAGAGCACCCGCAAGTTTAAAATCCTGAATCCGCCAGTGACGATAACCCTCCAAACCTTATGGATTCAAGAGGATAAATTTTGTCAGCAAGTGATAATCATGAATGGAAGTGCTTAGGCAAAAGCATGAAAGTCAAAAGTTACTATATATCGATTCTTTTACTGTCTTCTTCTTTATAGACATGGGTATGTATAGTTAGTTGACGTGCCTCTTTAACAATAATAAAATGTAAAGGATTTTTATACATTGATTTTGTGAATATTGTCTATGAAGAAAAACATTACTCATTGTTCTATTTTCATGGTGCGGTAGATACTTAGTTACCATATCCAATGAAATTTTTGATACCATAAGTTAAATATATGGTATGTGCTACATTAAAATTTTGATATTGTATTTTGTATTATATATATATATATTACGAGTTTAGACATTGAAACTTTGACTACTTTATTTTGATTGAAATATCATTTTTGTTTAATTGATTAACAAAAGGAATATACATTTCTACTTGTGTAATGTGTTAGTATGGTATAATTGAGATATTTTTTGAAAAGCCAGTCATAATTCTCTATTATATGAGTATATATTAGAGGAAGTTGAACAAACTATAGTTACCAATTTTTGATACGGTAAAATATTAAAACTGAACTTAAATATTTCAAATCATACCAGATTGATTTGATATGGTAATGATATAATATTTTTCAAAACTAAATATTGAAATTACCGAATTGAAATTTCAAATACAGCGTCGTACATCACGCCTACGCCTGCAGTAATAACTTAAAGCACTTGATGAGGATATGTGACAATGGTTGCATGCCCCCACCCAAAAATAAAAGTTGAATGCTTAAGGAAAACAAACTTGCAATGAACCGATCTACATCTTGCAAGAGCCAATAACGTATTCCTATTCCCGCAAATCACTTGATGTTTTCTTGTTGAAGTATTATCAAGTGCAAAATAATCTAAGGGTTTTCCTATAATGCATGCATTGACAGATAGTGAAGCCACCAGGAAACAATTCTAATTTCATGACTTAGCTTCCATTAATATGTTGGTCCTCATAATCAAAATCTTTGCACAACTCCTCTTGAAACATTGTGACCTACGATTAGAGGTGGCAAATGGATGGATTGGATCGGATTTGGATGGATTGAATATGGATTAAGTTAAAATGGATTGGATCACAATTCATCCATATAAAATATGGGTAAATATGGATTTGGTCAAATATGGTTTGAGTAAAAATGGTTTCAACCCACTTTAATCTCTTAAAGCCAAAAAAAATTAAATCAAAGCTTGATTGTTAATGCTCAACTCCTACTTCCAAATAATTATTTTTGAAAAAATTATTTTTTTCATAAA
>JBCEWC010020692.1:0-10809 GCA_038996855.1 Solanum aculeatissimum
GCTATGATGGCTTGATCGAGGGTCTTCAGGACCTCTTTCGCCATGTCACATCTAGGCCCCCTATCCGGGTCGTGACACTTTTGATGAACTGTTTGGAGGTTGACTGGTGGTGTACCTGTCCTTTGAGCCTATACTTAGTCCCCTAAACTTGTCCATGGCTTGAACTAGCCACTGTCCAACTTGACGGGATAGTGGATGGACCGTCTAGGCTCTAACGAGCCTTTCAAGGTCTAGTGGTCCCATACTTATCTTAGGGGTGGTTCCTGGACACCCCTAGCTCACTCTGACATCCCACGACACCCCAGACAAACCGTGAAAAGTTTCACGGTCCGTGGCCCTTCCCTTTGCCACTTTTCTGAGCCTATCTCCAATGTCTTCCTAATTTCAGACAGTCTCACTGTTTGGTCTATATCTCCCTCATCCGAACTTTGAATCGAGTGAAACCAGTTGCGTTGCTAAGCTAACTCAAATAGATTAAATATGATATATAGAATCCCACATTATTGAACACACATCAAAAGCTGTGATCGTTTAAATTACACTGCCAAAACTGGCCCTCTAGGCCACCAACTAGTCCGTTCTGCATTTGGTCACTTAAACTCTACCCGTGGCTACCAAAACTTAAGCATGGCCAGTAGTACATCATTTAAGGTCAACCATAAGGAGATTTCGAAAAAATTTGGGTTGTTACAAATATGAACAACGACCTAATATCCTTTCCTAGCCAAATCACATACAATCTCAATTACAGTAACATGACAAGTTCTAAATTAAACCACAACATCAAAATTTTGCAAAGAAGCTCACACATAATTGTAATTAATTACACTATCAACACAAACTCTTAAATCATGCTTTTCATCACAATTAAACCTTAACTTATCAGAAAAAGTATTGTTGATTACCGAATTCACAAGGTTGTTATCAAAACTACCTAACACAAACATTCTATGGGTATTATTTTTCGACAAAAACATACATATGCCAAATACTTTCATGTAATGTGCTACTAATACTACTTACATATCCCAAATATGTTGATTCAACAAAAAATAAGTGTCCTTAGGAAAAGAACACAGGCAAGAAAACCCCTCGAACATAAAATTTACGATAGTTGTAGGTCTTGGCTACTCAGTCTTCACAGAGGCCTATAACTATCCACACTCCATCGAAAAAGATTCGCATTGTCCTCAATTCACAAAAAGAACATTCCTGGTGGCATAATAGTTACTCTCTATCTTGGGTTGCCACTTAAGCATCGCTGATTTATTGTCCTGGAAAGACTTGGACAACTGGGGTACTTAGAGTTACCTAAGTGCCCATGCTTCTACTGTCCGCACTTCATCAACATTGCCAAGATATAGTTTGACTCTTTGGACAATTACTTTGAATTTCTTGTCATTTCTTTTTCTAACTAAATAGCCCCATGGTTAAAAACATCTGAAACTTTGAACGGTCCCAACCATCTAGACTTGAGATTCCTAGGGAACAACACAAAGGGTGTGCAATCTTTGAGAAGTCCTTTATAAAGTTCCTGTAAAAACCCGCATGTCCTAGGAAACTTCTCACACCTTTAACGGAGATAGGTGGAGGAAGATTCCAATAACCTCTACTTTGGCTCTATCCACTTCAATTCCTTTAATCAAGATTTTATGCCCCAACACAAGGCCTTCCTTCAAAATAAAGTTACACTTTTCCCAATTAAGAACCAGGTGGAACTTCTTACCTCTCTGCAACACTGCATGTAAAAATTTCAAGCAATCATTGAATGAGTCTCAAACCACACTAAAGTCTTCCATGAATACCTCAATAGTTTCTTCTACCATGTCTGAGAAAATGGACATCACGCATCTCTGGAATGTTTCTGGTACATTACATAACGCGAAAGTGATCTTCCATAAGGGCATGTGAAAATTATCGTTTCTTGGTTTTCTTGAGAAATCGAGATCTGGCTGTAGCCCAACTAACAATCAAGAATGTAATTGTAGTCTTTGCTCTACTAAATTATCTAGCATCTAGTCTATGAATGCCATAAGAAAGTGATCTTTTATTGTTCATGCATTGAGTTTCCTGTTGTCCATGTAAACCTTCCAACCTGTAATGGTCCTTATAGGGATCAACTCATTACTTACATTTGGGACCACTATGATTCCTTCTTTTATTAACACACTTGACTGTAGTCACCCACTCACTGTTAACAATTTGATATATCACACTTGTGTCCAACCATTTAATGATTTCTTTGTGTACAACCTCTTCCATTGATATGTTGAGACGTCTTTGGTGTTAAATTCTTGGTTTGTTGTTTTTACCTATTAAATCTTGTGAGTGCACACCCAAGGTGGGATTGCAGTGATGTTTGCAATCGTCAATCCAATAGCTTTTTTGAATTGCTTGAGCACCGGGATCAATGAGTCTACCTATTAGTCAATAAGAGTTGCAACAACAATGGAAAGTAAAGTGTTGTTAGTACCAAAAGACACATACCTTAGATGGGCTGGAAGAGCCTTCCATTCCAACACTGGATGGTCTTAAATAGATGGTCTAGTTTGTGATGACTCTCAAATTTTAATGTCCAACTCGATCTTAGAAGGATGCATAATGAACCTTGATGATTCCAAGGCTTTTATGGTCTCATCATAGTCTGGGATGTCGTCACTCTCAAAGTTGATTAGCATAACTTCTAGAGTGTTGACACCAGTCTTTCCTCAATTGGTACCTCTTGTTTCACCTCACTAACTTTCTCAATGGCAGAGACTACTTTAGATTCATCTATATTCTTCATATACTAACATACATTGAACACAACCTCGTTATTACCAAATCATATTTTGAGTTTTACAAACTCTATGTCCACAAGTGCTCGCCCAGTGACTAGGAAAGGCCTTCTCATTATAATTAGGACATTGAAGTCAATTTTTCTATCTAGGATCACAAAGTATGCAAGAAAGTTGAATTTTTCTAGTTTTGCGAGGATGTCATAAAGTATCCTCACACATTTCTTAACCATTCTATCAGGAATCATTTACCGCATGCTCGTTGGAGGAGGGACTACCAATCCTAGCTCTTGAATATTGCAAAAGATATTAAATTGATGCTGGCACCTAAATCGCACAATGCCTTTGTAAACTCAACATGTCCAATGGTGCAGGGTATGGTGAGTCCTCTGGGGACCTCTTTCTTTTTCACCAATGTGTTTCTATAGAACTACAATGCTAAAGATCATAGGACAACATTTGTCTCACCATCCTCTTTTTGTTAACTAGGTCCTTCATAAATATCACATACTCGGGCATCTTCTTTAATACCTCAATAAGAGGGATATTTTTTATAAGTTGCTTCAACATGGAGATGAAGTGTTGAAACTTACCTTCCTCCTCTTTTTTAAGCCTCTGAGAGAAGGGGGGGAGGTCTAGGTATGGGTTTCAACTTCTGTGGTTTCACTACCTCTTTTTTCACCCATATCATTAGCGCTAGCACTTCCTGTCTCTGCATCATTGCAAACAACCATCTCCTCATGAACCTAATCCTTATTAATTTACATTGGTGGGTCAATAGAATGCCTTCCACCATGTGTCATCACTTCCATACACTACCCCTTATTCTTCAGATTATACACTATGTTGCTAAGGAATGTACTTTTCGAGCATTGATTTAACTGCGTCGACATCTAACCAAACTGTTACTCTAGCTGTTTTATAGAAACAAAATGAGAATTGATCATCCAATTGATGCTACACATGTCAAATTGCATCCTCTTTAAGGTCTCTTCTTTACCATCAACATTCTTCAATCATCGGTCAAACATTTTTTCAATCCATGAACCACTAGCTCAGAGTCACGATTATGCGATAGAACATATGTTCCATTCTTGTGACCATCTCTACGACCCCAATGAACTTATATGACCTTGCCTCTACTCCTATCATAGTAACCACCTTAGTTGTTGTCTTTGAAAGCATCATCCTTATTGAAATTCAAACCTTAGTTTCCTTGACCTTGGCGCTAATGGTTTGGATTGGACCCTTGGACATTTGTCCAAAAAAGCCCTTTATATAGAGTAACAAATCAAATGTCCTTCTAATAGTAAGGCTCCTCTTATATGGCTGCTCATGGAAGTTGATAATTGACTAAATTCACTCTATCTAGACTTTTCTTCATCAACAACCCCACATTAATACTAATCTGAGCCAAATTTTGCATCACCTTATCATTTATATGTTACTGTGCCAAATTAGTGCCAACTGAAAAGGTGTTTTTAGTCATTAACTTATCTGTTTTCCCCCATGCATAATTTATCTTGACCACTCTCTCCAACCATTTAACTATAACTGGAAATAGACGATATAAAAATTAGCCTCCAATAATAGTGTTTGCCACAACTTGGTTATTTTTGTCTAAGGCTCAATGGAAGATTTCCACCCAAGCTTCATCTAGAATCTTATGGTCAGGTACACTCTTCAAGCACTTTGTAAACCACTCCCATGTAGTATTGATTGAATCACCAGGAAACTGCTAAAAGTTATTAATTTAATCCTTCAACTTTAACTTTTTTTCCTCGGGAAGAAACTCTCCAAAAAGGCCTTCAATATTTTCACCCTACTGGTGGTTGAACTCTGTGGGAGCTCGGATAACCATACTGTCGCATCGCCTATTAGAGATAATGGGAAGAAACAAAGCCTAACAACATCAGTGGATAGATTTTAGTTCCCCATCATGCTCTTGCAGACAAAGATGAAATTGTGTAGATGGTTATATGGATCCGGAGGGGGGCCTAGATGTGACATGCTAAAAGAGAACCCAAAAGTCCTCGATAAAACCATCATAGCATCATCACACACATCATCGATTCGGAAGTGCGGAAGTAAACACCTAACACGTAAGCTCTAAGGGAAATGGGGATTTGTACTCAAGCTATGGGGATGTTACTAGGAATGGGATGAACATGAATCACATAGCACATAACATTTATTTCTAATGGGCGGGTAATTAGGACTCAAGCTATGGGGGTATTCCACGATAGAGGACTTTCCACATAAGCACATAGTCAACACACAATCCCACTATCAAGTCATAAGCATAATCAAATACTATTTCCATAATCAAAGTTCATAAACCATAATATCTCAGTAGGCATAATATCCAAATAATACAATCCAACGTACAAGAGTTCAATTTATCCAACAAGCTTCTAGATAATATAAGTGGGGCCTCGATATAGTTTAAGGTTCACCCTCATAACATTAATAAATAAAAGTAAAAGCAATACTAGCTTGATAGAAAGTGGCTATTTCTCTTGAACAAAAGGGCTCACCACAAGCAATAGGCTTCAAGATGCTCACACATCATCCGGTGGAATATAGAAGTCGTCTCTGGTTCCTACATGGTTAGAACATGTAGACAAGAGTAAGGGTTAGCACAATAAAGCACTAAGTATGTGGGCATGCAAATGCATATGCACATGAACAAACGTTGCACTCTCCACGTCTTGACTCCTCCAAAGTACCTTGACCAAAGCTACCTCCTTATTGCGAAGATGCTTCACTTTTCTATCAAAAATCTCAACCGGAAACTCTTAATAGGTTAAGTTCTCTTCAATCGTCACACCCTCCAAAGGTGCAATTGCCTTGGGGTCACCAATCAACTTCCTCAACATATATACATGGAAAACTTGATGAATGGAGCTCATTTCCAACGGCAAATCCAACCTATATGCTACATTACAAACTCATTCCACAATCTCATAAGGTCGGACGTACCTAGGGCTCAACTTGCTCATTTTACCAAAATGCATTATGCCCTTCATGGGGGACACCTTCATATACACCCAAATACCAACACTAAATTCAAGTTCCCTCTTCCTAACATATGAATATGACTTTTGGCGACTTTGGGCCGTTTCAAACTTTCCCTAATTCATTTCACCTTTTCTTTGGCCTCAACAACCAAGTCCAGGCCTTACAAGGTTGCCTCACCTATTTCAAACCAACCAACCTAAGACCTATCTCCTACCATACAAAGCCTCAAAAGAAGCCATACCAATGCTAGCGTGGAAGCTATTGTTGTAAGAAAACTCAATGAAAGGTAAATGGTCATCCCAATTCCCCTTAAACTCAACCACACAAGCCCTTAACATATCTTCCAAGGTTTGAATGGTCCTTTTGGCTTGCCCATCGGTTTGAGGATGGAAGGCAGTGCTCAACTTGACTTTAGTACCAAGTCCCTTTTGAAAAGATCTACAAAAATGAGAAGTAAATTGAGTACCATGATTTGGTGTGATAGACCTTAGTACACCATGCAATCTCACCAATTCCCAGATTTACACCTTAGCATACCCCTCAGTACTATAGGTAGTCTTTACCGGTAAGAAGTGAGCTGACTTAGTCATTATGTCAACCACAACACATATGGAATCAAATTGTCTCCGAGTATAGGGCAACCCAACCACAAAGTCCATATTCACATCTTCCCACTTCCAAGTAGGAATTTCAATATCTTGTGTCAAGCCATCAAGCCTTTGATGTTCCACCTTCACTTGTTGGCAATTAGGACATTCCAATATGAACTTATCCACGTCCTTCTTCATACCATTCTACTAATACAACTCCTTCAAATCTCGGTGCATCTTGGTAGATCCCGGATGAATAGAATATTGTGAATTGTGAGCCTCTTTCATGATCATTTCCCTCAAGTCATCCACATCCGGAATACATAAATGGTCTTCGTACCGAAGCACACCATCTACCCCTTCGGAGAAAACCTCAATCTTACCATCGGCAACTAACTTTTTCAACTCCACTAAGGAAGGATCTAGATCTTGCTTCGCCTTAAAATCAACTACTAAAGAGGACTCGGACCCACCTTGCACAAAGATTCCATCATTGTCGGATACGGTCAACCGCAAACCCAATCTAGCCAAACAGTGCACATCCTTTACTATCTCTTTCTTTTCCTCATCCACGTGTGTCACACTTCCCATGGAGAGTCTACTAAGAGCATCCGCCACAACATTGGCCTTGCTAGGGTGATAAAGGACACTCATATCATAATCTTTAAGAAGTTCCAACCATCTCATTTGCCTCAAATTAAGGTCCCTTTGGGTGAACACATATAGTAAGTTCTTGTGATTGGTGAAGATATCCACATGCACCCCATACAAATAATGCCGCCAAAATTTCAAAGCAAACACTACCGCCGCTAACTCAAGATCATGAGTCGGATAATTTTGCTCATGCACCTTCAACTGTTAAGAAGCATAAGCTATCACCTTACCATATTGCATAAGCACATAACCCAAACCAATACGTGATGCATCGCTATAAACCACAAAACCGCCTAACCCATTTGGCAAAGTCAAAATCGGAGCCGATGTAAGTCGATCCTTCAAAGTTTGGAAGGTCTTCTCATATTCATTGGTCCACACAAACTTGACCTTCTTTTGAGTCAATTTGGTCAATGGAGACGCTATAGAGTAAAACCCTTCAACAAACCTGTCACGACCCGGATAGGGGGCCTAGATGTGACATGGCAAAAGGAGACCTGAAGACCCTCGATCAAACCATCATAGCATCATTACACTCATCATTGGTTCGGAAACGCGGAAGCTAAAACATGTAGCATATAATCTCTAGGGATTTAGGGACTTGGGACTCAAGCTATGGGGACAATACGAGAAGGGGATAGACATGCTTGCACATAGCATATAGTCATACATCATGCTCAATATTCAAGTCATTATAATAACATAAGCCATTACCATAACATGAGAACAGAATCATAAATCAAGTGGAAATAACATCATATTACATAGCCAAATATCCAACATACAAGTCAAACGTACAAGAGTAAGATTTGTCCAAACATGCCTCTACATAGAAGAGCGGGGCCTCAACAAGCTTGAGGCTCACCCTCAAGTCAAAGCTGAGATATGTTCATATCACAGATGAGCATTGCGGTTCGGCACTCTTTCACTACCAAGTCTGAAACACCCAAAATAAACATGTGCATTCTTTCACGGGGATCAGATACAAGCATTGGAGCATACTTGGAGAGCTTAGTAAATTTGAGAGAATAGTCCCTCACGGTCATACCCTTGCTGAAGGTTTATGAACTCAGTCACTTTTGCTTTGCTAAGCTCAAGTGGAAAAAAATGATCAAGGATGGCCATTTTGAATTCCTCCCATCCAACCTTAACATCCGCCATTCTCTCAACATGAGCTGAGAGATATCCTTGTCATGGATAAGCATAGCAGTCCTATACTCCTTCACCATCATATCTGAAACACCCAAAATGAACTTGTGTATTCTTGCACGGGGATCTGATACATGCATAGGAGCATATTTAGAGATCTTAGTGAACTTGAGAGCATAGTCCCTCACAGTCATGCTACCCTATCGAAGATTAAGAAACTCAGTCATCTTGGCCTCTCTAAGCTCAGGAGGAAAGAACCGATCAAGGAAGGCCATTTTGAATTCCTCCCATCCAACCTTAACATCTGTCATTCTCTCAATAAGCCATTGATGGTACCACAATTGTCCCACATCCTTAAGTTGGTAAATCGCTAACTCCGCGTTCTCCTCCGAACCAACAACCATAATCGTCAACACTATGGTGAGTTCATCAATGAATTATTGAGCATCCTCATCAACCTTAGAGATAAAGAACTCTGGAGGGTTCATACGGGTGAAATCCCTCCCCCTTGAAGCCAGAGTACCAAAGTTCACGGGATTCACCGGGCGAGTTTCGTTTGCCACAGCTTCGGACAACATGGATACCATATTCCTGAACTCAGCATGGGACACCTGCTCCTCTACCAGTGCCCGAGGAGCTTGTTACTTAATTCCGGGAGCCTGATGGGGAAGGGAGCTCTTCTGGGAGGCTTCAACTGAAAGAGTGACAAGAACCAAGAAATTAGAGAAATCTTATAAATGGTACAAGGCACGATACAAGAGACAATGAAGTGATAAGTTCCTAAAATGTCGTCATAGCCTCTCACTCATAAGTATGGCACGCATCACACCCATGAACGAGACTCTAAGTGACATGGTATGTTGGACTCTGAGGACTATTACAAACCTAGGGCTCTAATACCATCTTTGTCATGACCCAAAAGGGGGCATAGATGTGACATGGCAAAAGAGAACCCGAAAGTTCTTGATCAAGCCATGATAGCATCATCATGCACATCATCCGTTCGGAAGAATGGAAGTAAGCACATAACATGTAATCTGTAAGGGAAACGAGGCTTTAGACACAAGCTATGGGGATGTTGCCGGGAATGGGATGAACATGAATCACATAGCACATAACAGTTATCTCTAAGTGGTGGGTAAGTAGGACTCAAGCTATAGGGGCATTCCGGGTTAGAGGATTGTCCACATAAGCACATTGTCAACATACAATCCCACCATCAAGTCATAAGCATAATCAAATACCATTCCCATAATCAAAGCTCATAAACCGTAATATCTCAATAGTCATAATATCCAAACAATACAATCCAACGTACAAGAGTTAAATTTGTCCAACAAGCCTCTACATAAGATAAGTGGGGCCTCGGCATAGTTTGAGGCTCACCCTCAATATAATAATAAAGAAAAGTAAAAGAAATATTAGCTAGATAGAATGTGGCTATTGCCCTTGAAAAAAAGGGCTCACCACAAGCAATAGGCTACAAGATACACACAGCCGTCTAGTGAAATATAGAAGTCGTCTCTGATTTCTACATGGTTAGAACATGTAGACAAGAGTATGGGTTAGCACAATAAAGCACTAAGTATGAAGGCATGAAAATGCATATGCACATGAACCTATAACTACTTACATGGCCAGGGCACATATATAGAAGTGAATATAAGAAAGAATAATATATCAATATGTCATGAAAGTCATAATGCATGAAGTTCCATAATGTTTATAATATAGAGTGGATGGAATCATAACCGACATCCAAATCCATGTGAGCTCTAACATAAACTTGCCCAATAAAAGCCTCCCATTGGATCAGAGAAGATTACTCGCCAAAGGTAATCTACACCACACCTTACGGGCCTCCCATTTCGGTGTGATGGCCACCTTCCTTATGGGTCTCCCATTTCAGAAGGATTTACATAACATAGCATATCATATCAAAGCATACCTTACGGGTCACCCATTTTGGTAGCACCTACGTTGGCACATAGTTTGGGGAAAGGAGTCGGACACTTGGGGATAGCCCACTTACTACTCCAATCCATCTCGGTACTAAGTCATCATCCCACAAGAATACGTATACATATATATGCTTTTAAAATGGAAACTTGACACTAGAACATCAAATCATGCATACTTTGGCTTAGAAGCCAAACATACTTTCAATACTCTTATGCATACTTAACAAGAGTCAAACAACTTTCATAATCATGCATCATGAGCTAAAACGAGAAACAAACTTTCATGTCAAACTTCATGCATAAGAGTAGCTCCATACTTATCATATCATATAATATCATATTGCTGCAAGCACTCATGTTGCTCCAAGAGTCATATCATAGACTTAGTGTGATCACAACTTAGTCATACCCATAATTGTTAAAAGTCATAGTCATAGACATGTTTGGGACTTATCCCACATCAAAACATCAATAAAAAATCCATGATCATGCATGCAAATGCCATGAGGAACAATGACAATAGCATGGATACTAGAGTTTATACTATAAATTCAAATCAAGAGTAATTCATAAGAAATTCAAGTTAAATCAACCTTCAAATTATCATTTAAATACTACCCATGCATAGTTCAAGAGTAAAGGGGACATGCATAACTT
>JBCEWC010020693.1:0-10808 GCA_038996855.1 Solanum aculeatissimum
TCAAACTTAATCAAGTCTTCTTCCCCAAATTCTACAAGCTAGCTTCAATAGAGGTCAAGAGAGCCTTAGGATCTTAAGGGAGTGTACAGGAGAATTCTAATGGATGAATGAGGGTTTAGGGAATGTTTTAGGGGTTTAGGAGTCCTTAGGGGACCAAAACGAGGCTTAAGGAAATATTAAATCACAAAAATACCATTAATAAAATGGAGCTTTTAACTCTACACAGTGCCCAAACGCAAGCTACAGTGCCATCAACAGGCACACGGTCCGTCAACCCTGCTGTCCAACCTTACTTAGCCAAAATCTTCAGTGCGAACTTTCGGAGGACTTTCTGTTAAACTTCACGAACCACTAAACGGTTCGTTCAAGGTGTGAATGGCCATGAAAGGCACCGTATAACCACACTTAGCCTCAAAATTGTCATCCTTGTCTTGGCCAAGCTACTTCCTTACTCGACGAGGCAGTACACGAGTCGTTTGGTGTCAAACGGATCGTCCAAGGTTCCGTTGACTTAGACTTTGCTTAGGGGTAGTTCCAGGCCACCCCTAGCTCAGTGGAACACCTGACGAGGCACTACATGGACCGTGCAATGTTTCACGGCCCGTTCCAATCTCCTTGGTAACTTTTCTGAGACTATCTCCAATGGCTTCCGAATTTTAGACAGTCCCACTGTTTGGGCCATATCTCCCTCATCCGAACTCCAAATTGAGTGAACCCACTTGTGTTGCAACTCTAACGCAAAGAGCTTAAATTTTATATGTGGTAGCTCACATGATTTATCCCACATAAAAAGTTATGACTGTTAGAAGTACACTGCCGAAACAATCCCCCTAGGCCACTTACTAGCCCAATTTGCATTCGGCCACTTAAACTCAACCCGTGGCTACCAAAACTCAACCATGGCTTTTAGTACATCATATAATGCCAACCATAAGTAGATTTCAAAACATTTCAGGTTGTTACAAGTTCCTTCACGAAAGTTGTTCTCGACGTCCTAAGTTTTGCAATGACTATATATACGTAGCTTTAAAACACCTACAAACGTTCCATAATTTGGCATTAATGACCATATTTTGCATATAGAGTCTACGCGAGGAAACGTTCGTAGAACTTCGTAAAAATAATCGTACAAGAGCCCCAAAATAATTACCTAAACAAACCAGCTGCAACCACACAATGATCAGCAAGAACACCTCTTTTAACAGTCCAAAAATAGCCCCAAAAATAGAAAATAAGAGGGGGAAATAATCGCAAAGCGTAAGGCATGCATTTCTAGAAACGCAGACATATTTTAACAATAAAAATGCGAAGAACTTACCAAAATTTTTGATGGACCTGGTGAGAGCTTTCTCTTCAGTTCATAAAATGTTTTGGGACGAAATAGGTCTGTTTCAAGCTTTAAAAGATCACTTTAGCCAACATCTATATGGGTTTGAACCGACCCGGCCCATGATCCTGTTTTCTGCTTGGGCAGTCACGGTAAAACTCTCATAACGTTTTATTCTGAAGTTGGATTGATACGCGGTTTTGTGCGTTGCAAATTAGACTCGTAGACCTTTAATTTGATAGGTCATGGACCTTCTAAATCCTTATATTTTGTAGATATTGTCTGATACATGTGACTTAAATTTAAGATGAATTTCTTAAAAATCTTACGGTAACTTTGGCCAACCTTTATCTTGCAACTTCTTTGACTCCAAAACTTAACATATGAACTTTGGGATATTAAAATACCCCTTAAAAATCCATTATTATTATGTTATACACTCTTTGTCCTATCTGAGAGGTGAAACTGAATTTAACTCTTTTAAAAAGGGTGGGGTACCACTCGGGCTATTTCTTTAATCCCGAATGTATTTTTAGCGGATTCCCTGGACTAAAAACTTTAAGCTCTTGATATTGACACTAGTTTTAAAGTCTTATTATCCTTAGGTTCTATCCAAAAACATATATTCCTTACATAACATGCTATACTATGTACATCATAGAGGATGTGAAACATGGGGTCTCAAATTATGCATAAAAAAGGCATTAAAACATGATACTATGAGTATGAATGCATGCAACTTGACTTTTAGGGCTGAATTACATGACTTAAAATCTTAGACATGATTGTCTTAATATCTTAGGTTTGAGTTGAGTATAAAACATAGTGATATCATTTCATCATATCCGTTTCCGCTTTCCAAGTCGCACTTTCGACTTGTTGGTTCCTCCAAAGGACTTTAACAGACGCTACATTTTTGTTCTTCAATCTCTTTACTTGTCTATCTACTATCTCCACGAGAACTTTTTCATATGTCAAATTCTGTTCAATATTCACATCTTCCAATGGAACTATGGAACTTGCATCCCCTATTAACTTCCTCTACATTGAATCATGGAACACCAGATTAATTGTGTTCATCTCCAATGATAACTCTAACTCAATGCCACTTTAAAAACAGTTATCACAATCTTATAAGGCCCTACATACCTAAGACTGAACTCCCCTTTCTTTCCAAATTGAACCACATCCTTCATAGGTGTCACTTTCAAGTAAATCCACTTATCAACATCAAACTCAAGGTCCCTTCTTCTCACATTAGAGTAGGACTTTTGTCTACTTTGGAGGATCTTCAATCTTTCTCTTATAAGTCTTACTTTCTCCATGGCATTCAATACCAAATCTAGTCCAATCAAAGACATTTCTCCAACTTCAAACCATCCTACCAGTGACCTACAACTTCTCCCAAATAGGACCTCAAATGGTGCTATCTAAGTACTTGAATAATAACTATTGTTGTAGGCAAACTCGATGAGAGGTAGATGATCATCCCAACTTCCTTTAAATTCCAATACACAAACTCTCAACATGTCTTCTTATGTTTGAATTATTTTTTTGGTTTGCCCATCGGTTTGAGGATGAAATGTGGTACTTATCTTCACTTTAGTACCAAGACCTCTTTTGAAAGACTTCCAAAAGTGGGAGGTAAATTGAGTACCACGATCCAAAATAATGGACAATGGAATCTAATGTAACCTCATTAACTCTCGGATATATAACTTGGCATAATCCTCAGCACCAAAAGTTGTCTTAACCGGTAAGAAATAAGCTAATTTCATTATTTGATCCACTATTACCCATATAAAATCATAGTTCCTCTTGGTCCTAGGAGGTCCTACTAAAAAATCCATATTAATCTCTCCAACTTTCAAGTGAGAATCTCAATGCCTTGAGACAAACCACCCCATCTTTGATATTCCACTTTAACTTGTCGACAATTAGAGCATTCGGACATAAATTTAGCAATGTTTTTCTTTATTCCATTTCACCAATATACTTCTCTCAAGTCTCTATACATCTTAGTGGAACCAGGGTGAATAACATAGGAAGAATTGTGAGCCTCTTGCAATATCAAGTTTCTCAAACCATGAACATACGACACACATAATCTCCTTTGATAATAGAGTACCCCATCTCCCCCTTGTGAGGAGACCTCTATCTACCCTTCTTTCACCAAGGCCTTCAATTCAATCAAGGGGGGATCAAGATCTTTCTTACCTTTAACATACTTAATTAGTGATGATTTGGAGCCATTCAATACTATCACACCACTATTTTTGGCCTTATTTAATTTTACCTCCAATCTAGCCAATCTATGTATTTCCTTTGCCAATTCCTTATTCCCTTCATTGTCAAGTTGTGACACATTACCCATGGACATTTTACTAAATGCATCAGCTATAACTTAGCCTTACCTGAGTAATACTTCACACTCATATCATAATCTTTGAGAAGTTTCAACCATCTCATTTGCCTTAAATTGAGATATCTTTGTGTAAATACGTATTGCAGACTCTTATGATTGGTGACCACATCAACATAGACCCCATACAAACAAAGACACCAAATTTTCAATGCAAATACCACGACTGCTAATTCAAGATCATGTGTTGGATAATTCTTCTCATGCACCTTTAGTTTCCTTGAAGCATAAGCAATTACCTTAACATTTTACATCTAACACAACCCAAACCAATTCTTGAGGCATCACAATATACAACAATCCATCGGTACCTTCAGGCAATGTCAAGATTAGAGTTGAAGTCAACTTATATTTCAAAGTTTGGAAGCTTTTCTCACACTCTTCCGTCCATACAAACTTCACTTTCTTTCGGGTCAACTTAGTCAATGGAGACGAAATTGAAGAGAACACTTGAAAAAATCTTTTATAATACCCTGCTAGGCTCAAGAAACTCCTAATATCCATAGGAGCCAATGGCCTTAGCCAATTTCTCAGTATTTCCATCTTTTTGGGGTAAACTTTTATCCCATCATCGGACATAATATGCCCAAGAAATGAAACCTCTTTTAATCAAAAATCAAATTTGTTAAACTTGGTAAATAAATTATCATCCCTCAATATTTGTAGAACCACTCATAAAAACTCTTTGTGATCCTCTTCATACCGTGAGTAAATCAAAATATAATCAATGTAGACCACTACGAACATCTCAAGGTAGGGCTTGAACACCCTATTCATAAGGTCCATTAAGATATCCAGTGCATTGGCTAACCCAAAGGACATTATGTCATGATCCGTAAGGGGGGCCTAGGAGTGACATGATGAATAGGAACCTGAGAGTCCCCAAATAAGCCTCATAGAATATATTCGTACATCATCAATTTGGAAGTGCATATATATACAATAAACACATAGTTCTATGAGGCTATACGAGGTGGGTAAGTATGACTCACGCTATGGAGATATCATGAAGATAGGGATTAACATGGATTCACATAGCATATAGCTCATAAAACTAAGGGACGGGTAAGGAAGACTCAAGCTATGGGTATATCATGGGACATAGGACTTGCCATATCATCTCATAACCCATAATCATATCATTCATACATAATATGTAACCCTAATATCTTAAAGATACATATAGCATAATCCGTATGATAGACTAAAAGATGTCCAATAATGCCTCTAGTCTAGAATAGGTCGGGGGCCAAGGCACGTCCCAGGATCACCCTCAAAGTAAAGACATAAACATCATAATCATAGTAGGTGGATAGAAGTTGTCTTGTCCTTGGATGATAGGACTCACAACAAGGAACTCTATGTCAATCAAGCTAGTCATCAATAGGTGGAAAAGGATATTCTCTGATCCGTACATGGTTAGATCATGTAGGCAAAAGAATATGCATTAGTACGCTTGAATGTACTATGTATGTGGGCATGCAATGCATATGAATATGAATAACCTATAAATCAATGTTAGATGACTAGGGCATATATATAGAAAGAAGTATATATGAAAAGATATCATACCAATATGTTTCAATCCATGATGCATAAATGCTTAGTCATATAACATAATGGGGATGGGACCTCAACTGACATAAGACCAAGTAAGCTATAACTTGGAACTCCGTCGTCTTCCCCACAATGGATAAATAGGTAACCTGCTTGGCCAAGGTAGACCCATACATAATCATCCCAAAAAGGGTCATAAACATGAACCTATGTCGGGCATATAGTTTGACAGAAAAGAGTAAGGATCCTTAGGGATAGTCCTCCCCGCCTCCAATCCCTCGATGCTAAGTCTTCATCCCACAAGAATACAAATATATAAATGTCTTTCAAAAGAGGATAAGTACTTGAAAACATAACCATGCATCATTAGGCTAGAAGCCAAATCATACTTTAAAATCATACTTGTGCATACTTGGTCTAAAAAGCCAAATCAAACTCCATGTCATACTTCCATACTTAGGAATAGCTCCATTAAGTACATAGATATGAGAAAGGAGTAAGGACCCTTGGGGATAGCCTTCCTATCTCCAACCTCAATTCTATACTCCTTCAAACATATACATTTAGTGTAAAACACCCATCATTTCTCAAAGAGTCATATCATAGACATTATGTGATCACTTTCTAGTCATAACTCCTACTTTACTTGAGAAACATAGTCATAAACATAATTGGGACTTAGCCCACATCAAATACTTCATAAAAATCAAATGCTCATGTATGCAAATGTCATGAATGATGATGAAATAACATGAAAAATGAGAATCCATAGGTTAATACTCATAATAGGAAGAATCCATATGAAATTCATAATTTAAATCAACAATTAAAAGTCAATTAACATTACCTATGCATAGATTTAAAACATGAAGGGATATACATAATTGGACCTTCATAGTAACAATCTAATTCATCGTAATTGGGCATAATTCGCTTTAAAATCATCAATTAAACACCGCCCATACTTCAATTTAATTAAATCATAAACAAATTTAATGACTCATAATCAATTGAAGCGTAAATTCATAAATTAAGTATTAAATTTTTTTTGGGGTCTTCATGGTTGAAAGACGACCATGAATCAATCTCACATACCTTAAATTACTAGAAGCTTTAGGGAGAAAAATGATTGAAGAAGAAGACCTCCTTGAGCTCTAAGTTGAATTTTCAAGTTACACTTGAAAGGGAGCCTGTAGGAGGAAGTGTTTGAATATTCTAAGTGTTGAATGAATTTGAATTAGGGAAGAGGTGTATAGGTTAATTCAGATGTTTAGGGGGGCTTAGGAAGTTTAAAATGACCTTAGGAAATCACAAAAATTATAATTAAACCATTAATGAAAAGAAAGTTAAAACGTTATAAGGGGTCCTATGAAGAGGTCTCATGAACCGTGTAGAGGCACACGAAAAATGTACTGGTCCATGAGGTCACACTTGGGAAAAATCTCACTAACAAAGTTACGAGACGATGAATCCATACTTAGATAATTGTCACACCAACACCCTTATGGGCCACAACACGATCCATGTAGTGTCACACGACCCGTGCATTCGCCCGTGTCACAGCCCTTGGCCAAAAATCCAGCATGGTTGGCTCCCACTAACAGCCTCATAACCCATCAAGTGTCAAATAGACCATTTGGGTGTCCGTCTAGGTTACGCGAAGTCCGGAACGTTAACCTTATACTTAGAACCATTCCTTAGGATGACCTTCACAATACACTTCACCATGCATCATGGGAGGTCAGAAGAGACCTCCACACAGACCGTTTAGTGGATCATGACCCATTTGGGGTCTCTTGGTGCCCTACCTTAGCAAAACATCCAACTGCAATCCGTGCACAGGTGGCTTTACAAAAAGGGGCATAACTTCTCCATCTGAACTCAGAATCAAGTGAAACTGGATGTGTTGAAAAGTTAACTCAAAGAGCTTCAATTTTGCAGGTCATATACCACCTAGTTCTTCTGATGCTAAGATATATGACCTGTTAAGGTTGGCTCTTCCAACAGTTCTTAAGAAAAACTTAACCAATGCAATCCTCTTGAACATGGCTACATAAGGAAGACTCATGGTGATCATTAACCATTCAAAAAGAGTTCAAAATCAGTGTACACCACATCGATAAGGTTTTTCAACTTAATAAAATGCTTGATATCACTTCATGCAATCTAATGCAATTAGTTGAAGAATTTAACATAATTCAAGCCTAATAGGGTAATTAGGAAGAGTCCATAAGAAATCACCATAAAACTTGAAGGATTTTTTAAAATTAGGTTTGGGACTCCTTGGGTGAAAGAACCCATGGATGAAGAAACCCATCTACCTTTTTAGACCTTGAAAGTTGAAGAAGATGACTTGAAAACATTGAGAATCCTTTTGATGAGTTTTGTCTTTAATGGAGGAATCTTGATCTCCAAGGGATTGAAGAGCTTTGATGGAGAAATTTTATAGAGAAAAGTTTTCAGAGTATTTAAAAGTATTTAGAGAGCAGATTAGGTCTGAAAATAAGATAGATTTTGTGCATTTACATATATATAAGTGTTGGGATAGGTCCCAACTAACTTTCCAGGAAATAAATGAAACTCAAAAAAATTTGAACTTTGCATGACCAGAGGCGCGACATGGACTTGTCGTGCACCCTACTCATTTGAATAATTTCACTCGAAAAATTATTTTTCGATACAGGTGTCCTAAAAATCAAAGGTGATCCTTTTCTTATCCAATTTTGCCTCTTGAAAAAAGAATGTGAAGTCAAATTTGTAAAATAATGCATGAATTTTAAGATATTCAAGGAATACATCATAAGGTCTTTCTAAGCTACATTGAGAGGTCTTACAATTGTCTTTTAGCGCAAGAAATCAATAAAATTTATTTTGCAAAACCCTTACTTTTTCTCTCTAAAGAAAGGAAAGTTTTTTCTCTCCAAGTAGAAATTGTACTCCTCTCTTCTAGAACAATGTACTATTCTCTAAACTAAAGATGGAACTCTCGGACTCTCTCTCTTTTTGTTGCTAGCCATTAATCCTTTTATACTTTATACAAAAAAATAAAGTATCTTCCTCGAAATACCCATCTACAACATTAGTGGACCTCGCCGATCACGTCAGCAACTTGCATAGTATGTCTTCAGCTCGCAGACTACTCCTCTTTACTAGACTTGAAGTAAAATTTTGGCGAGCTCAGTTGAGCTCACCAACCTAGTTAGAGATGCACTATTGGGAGCTTGAGTTTTCCCTTTAATCAGTGTTTCCAGGCCAACTTAATGACCTATTATGCGAATTAAATCAATGTCGCCAACTCACTTCTATAGCTCGTGTTTTTTCCACATGGCTTGCTTCTTGTTGGGTGATCATTTGGCGAGACCTGGGATACTTTGGCAACTCGCTAAGTACCTTTTTGTGACGCTCGATGTCTAATACTTCCTTGTTAACTCATTTTTTACCTCTTTTGCATGTTCGTGTACGAAGTGCTCCTAAATCTTCATCTTGCTGCAAAAACAACAATTCATGTCAGTTAATAGCACAAAATAGGGCATCAAGGACAATTTTTATGCACAATTCAAGCCCTAGATGTGTGCAGATTCACCACTCATCAACATCCACATTTGGAATTTATAGTCGGCCTTGGTAATGGAGTACACCATCTCCCCCTTGTGGGAAAACATCTACCTTCTTTTCATTGAGTAATTTCTTCAACACAACCAATGTCGAATGAAGGTCTTGATTTTCCTTGACATCCACCATAAGTGACAATTTGGAACCAATTTGCACATGAATACCATCCTCATTGGAGTAACTTAGTCTTACTCCAAATCTGGCAAAATGGTGTACCTCCTTCACCAGCTCCCTATTTCCATCATCAATATGAGTCACACTCTCCATAGATACTCTACAAAGCATGTTAGTTACAACATTTTTCTTGTTCGGATGATAAAGCATACTCATGTCATAATTTTTTAGAAGTTCAAGCCATCTTATTTGCCTCAAATTTATGTTTTTTTGACTAAACACATATTGTAAACTCTTATGGTCAGTAAACACATCAACATGCACCACATAAAGATGATGATGCCGAATTTTCAAGGCAAATAGCACTGCTACTAATTCAAGGACATGAGTTGTAAGCTTCATTCATACGCCTTCATTTTCCTTAAAGCATAAGTTATGACCTAATATTTTGCATTAGGACACAACCCAAATTAACACGTGAAGCATCACAATAAACCATGAATCCATACAAACCTTCCAACAATGTCAATATATGAGCCGAGGTAAGATGATCTTTCAATGTTTGGAAACTTTTATCTTCATTTTGACCATTGGAACTTCACCCTCTCTTAGGTCAGCTTGTTACATGATGATGCAATGGATGAAAACCCCTCAATAAACCCCTATAATACCTAGACAACCCCAAAAATCTCCTATCTGAAAGAGCAATTGGTCTAGGAAAACTCTTTACTACTTCAGTATTTTTTGAATCAACCTTAGTTCCATCGCTACGCACCACATGCCCAAGGAATGCCACCTCTTTCAACCAAAACTCACACTTGCTAAATTTTGCAAACCATTGTCTATTCCATAAGGTTTGAAGCACCACTCTCAAATTATCTATATGTTCTTCTTCACCAGGGAGTAAATCAAGATGTCATTAATGAAAACCACCATAAACATGTCAAGATATTACTTGAACACTCTATTCATTAGATCGATGAACACTGTTAGAGCATTGATTAACCCAAATAACATAACTAAAAATTCAAAGTGGCCAAACCTTGTCTGAAATATCATATTGGGAATATCACACTCCCTTACCCTTAGGTGGTGATAGCCGGACCAGAGATCAATTTTTGAGAAGTGGCTAGCACCTTGCAATTGGTCAAACAAATTATCTATCCTCGGAATTGAATAATTATTCTTGATAGTAACTTTGTTCAATTGTTAGTAGTCTATACACATACGATGTGACCTATTCTCACAAATAATATGGGAGCACCCCATGGTGCAATGCTTAGCCTAATAAAACCCTTCTCGGCTAGGTCTTTTGATTGTTATGTCAACTCTTTAATTCCATTGGGGCTATACGGTATGGAGGGATTAAGAGAGAATGAGTTTCAAGGAGGATGTTTATACCAAAAGTAACTTCTTTCGGGAGGGATATAGAGTATATCATTGGAAAAGACATCAGGAAACACTTTTACAATGGGGACCCACTCAAGAAGAGGAGTTTCTAAACTTACATCCTTGACCCTCTGTAACAACCTGAAAATTTTTGAAATCTACTTATGGTTGGCATTCTATGATGTAATACAAGCCATGGTTGAGTTTGGGTAGCCACGGGTCGAGTTTAAGTGCCCGAATGCAAATTGGGCTAGTTAGTGGCCTAGAGGGACAGTTTGGTGGTCCATCAAGTTGGGCAGAAGCTTGGCCAAAGCTGTGGTTGGTTTAAATGGCTAAGGAAAGGTTCACAGAGCAGGTGGATTGACCTAGGTTCATATTAGTATTGTC
>JBCEWC010020694.1:0-10808 GCA_038996855.1 Solanum aculeatissimum
CTAAAAATAAGGGATTTTTGTAATTTTTTTATATGGTAGGGAATATTAAAGATTTTGATAAATTATGTTGTGTAATTGTAATTTTTTGTGTTATTTGTTTAAACGAGGTGATATCATCTTTGGCTTATATGACTTTCGTTTGGCAATTACTGAACCTCAATGAAGACATTAATGGAGTCTATAACTTTTGTTCATGGATCTTTCCTTCAGCATCCCTATGATGTTATTTACTCGAACATTTTGTGTGAATTGTTTTTTTACAAGCAAGGAAATCTTTCTTCATTTGTCTGGACTTCTTTTGTTCATTTCATTATCCACAAAATGAAAAATTCAAAAAATATATTAATGACATTCCTTTAAAATATATATCATTTTTTCATAATTTTATCAATTTAGGTGATATGTCTATCTATTCGCCGTATAGTATTTTGTATTCTTCAAGAAGAATAGGATGAACCATATAAAGTCCATCATTGGCAAAAACAGTTAGGTATATGTTGTTTAAAGACATTAGAGCATATTTTTATAAATCAGTGTTTTTTTACTAGCATTCTCATATAATGAGGCTTTATTAAAGCTTTCGATATAATTCCAATACTGTATTGACCCTAAAGGTCATTTTTTATATTTTTAATAAAAATTATCGTTTACCCCTCCTAACAGCGGTCCTGAGTCATGTTTGATTGATTTTAAAGTTGATTTTTGGGAATATTGTAAAAAGTTGAGTTTTGGCTAAAGAATTGAGTTTTGAAGGCTAAAGTTGCCTAATTTTAAAATTTTGAGTCATCCAGAGATTCGAGTCCCAGAATGAAATTTCGTTAATTCCATCAGTTCCAAAATGTGAAAATTGGTCTAGGAGAGTTGTTGAAATTAGATTTGGAGATGTTATGTGGATTTTAGGTCCAAGGTTGAAAATTAAGTTAAAATGTGACTTAGATTTGACTTAAACCTCATACGGCTCTCCTCGCGGACACTCCAAAGAAGAAATTTGTCATAGAAGGCACTAGAGAATGTCTCCCAAGTCATCGGGGAAGACCCAGCTGGAAGAGATCCCGAATAAGTCCTCCACCACTCCCTGGCTGATCCACGAAGCTGGAGAGTAACTTACCGTACCCCATAGGACTCTGCTAACCCCACAACATCAAGTAACTCTAGTCAAAAACTTGTGTGCATCCTCGGTTTTCCAACCCTGAAATTGAGGTGGGTCCATCTTCTTGAACCTCTCATATTTGCGCTACTCATCATCAATAAAAGTACCCACCGGAGGAATCTCAATAATAGGTGTTGCTAGTGGTTGCTCGATCTATACCTGGGCCATGGGGGCCTGCTGCTGATTCGGAGGCTGAACTCTAACCCGTGTCTATAAAGTACCTGATGTATCATTTGGTATACTTGCCTGTCCCATGATCTCTAGTACACCCAAAAACCTTAGAAGTGTATCCTATAGTAGTGGTACTGCAACATACTCCAGAGGAACCTCTCCTCTCTAGGCTCCATCACTGGCTCGGGAAGTTGCCCCTCTCATAACCTCTAGTCGGTGCTGCTCCTCGGCCCTGGCCTCTTCCTTGACCTATGGCTCAAACCCTACCCCTAGCTGAGGTCTCAATAGTAATATCTGGGGTTGCCTCCCCTCATCCGGTAGTTGATGTAGCTCTAGTCCTCGCCATCTATCAAAAGGACACATGACCACTCACTACTTAAGTAAAACCCACACACGAATTGACTAAAAAGAAGTAAAAGATAATTTTCTAACAATCTTCGTAGCCTCTCAAGGATAAGTAATGGACGTCTTCTCACCGATCCTCGAGACTCTACTAGACTACACTTGTACATATGCGAGACCCATGAACTTGGGGCTCTGATACCAAATTATTATGATCCAAAATACGAATGTGATGACACTCACCAAACCCACCAAGGTGAGTCAATACAACACTAAACAACCCAAAACGAAAATAAAAATGGAGGATAAAACATTCTAATATAATAGATAAGCATAGGGAAACAAAACTACAATCATCCCAAAATTGGTGTCACATGTACGAGCCTCTAATAATAAAAATACTCAAATGATAATACAAGTCTCAATGTCTAGTCTTCAAATAGAACAAAACATAAAATAGAATCCCCGAAGGCCTGTTGAATGCACAAGCAACTACCTCTCAAGTGATTTGAAGGCTCGATCTTGTAACAAAAGAGGCTAGTAAGGATGACCAGACTCACAACCTACAAAAATGTAGCAAGGGGTGAGCACCAAACAACAAGGTACTCAACAAATAGAAACTAACCTAAAGTAAAGTAAGGAAGAATACAAGTACTCCTATCCACCCAACCACATACCGTTAAACTACACACTTGCACTCAAAAAAGTCCTAGCACAACACAATATACATAGACATATCTTATAAAATGGTATCTCAGAATATTCAACTAGTACTCAAAGTCAAATAGTATATTAGATCTCCAATAATGTAAATAGTTTCAGTTTATTCGCAAGTTCACACGCAATACATATAGCAATATCAAGAAAAAATAATGTGAGATAGAGTGGCTACCATGAGATGTAAATAATGTGATGCAATGTCAAATAACCGTGATGTATATTTGTTCTACGATACACATACGTTGATAAACTCAGGTCGAAACTCATGGGGGCCACACATGGATCATGTACCCGTGAACATTATCAGAAAAGACCTCGATCAATGCTCACCCGACCTACAGAAACCTCGATCATATCAAGCCGGTAGAAGCCTAGGCTAATCATCCGCCAAAATATTATCTCGACACGCCGGTAGAAACCTTGGCTAATCATCGACTGGTAAAGACCTCAGCGAGAAATCCACATGTTATCTTACTTATCTCTCGGTCATAGCCATCACAAGTATCAATGCACAAGTAGCAAATGAATGCAACATATGTAATTTCAACATCATCATAATTTCAATATAATTATCACATTCTCAGTGTCATCACAATCTTAGCATCATAAATAAAATCTCAATATCGGTACCATCACAATATCAATAACTCATAATTCACAAGATCACATGTGTCATGAATCCACAATTAATCCACAAATCAAGATTTCACAACATGAACAATTATTCAATTCGAAATCCCATGACCAAAGCCTATGATAATACAATTCTATCCCAATTCATGCCCCCAAATCACCCAATTTCATGCACAAAGGAGCATATAAGGTTCAATCATACTTAACAAAAGGTTAGAAGTTCACTTGTCTTAGTAGAAGTCTCAAATCAAGCCAAATCTATGGCTTTTCCCCTTCTACAATACTCTAAATCATCATAATCTAGTCAAATATAGCATCACAATCACATTACGAATCTAATGACACTAAAATCAATCAATTTGGGCGAAAAGGGTAAAATAATTTAAAAAATCTATTCCAGAAAAAGTACTCGAAATGCAAATTAATACATGAAAATGTTCCTCAATTAGTGAAACTCTTTTCGAAAATATAGTTAAAGTGAGGTCAAAATCAACAATTTAGCATTAGAAATCAAAGTTCGAAAATTCCTCAATTTCTTCAATTTAAAACCTCAATTTCTAAGTTAAAATAACAATTTAATCAATGAATATTAAGGAAATAAGTTAGAAATTAGTTACCCAATAGTTTTGTCTTGAAAAACGTTGAAGATTCTCTCAAAAATCAAGCTTGGAGGGTTGAAAATAGTGAAAAATGTCAAAACCCATCACTTAAAAATAGCACACTATTCAGGCATATTAAGTGCTCCGCGAACGCGGAAGCCAAGCCACGTCACACACTCTGTGAACACGGAGCGTCCATTCACGAACATGGAGAAGTGTCTGTCAATGCTCTGCAAACGTGGACCCCACCTCCACAAATGTGGATCCCAAGAGACATACACTCTGCGAACACAGAGAAAACCCTCGCAAATGCGGAGTACAATTTAGATTGCACCAGATATCAATCCAAAACAATAATTTTACATACAAAATGGACCCTTGAAATTCGTTCGGAACCCGATACACAAAAATCAGACATGTAACCCTACCAGAAACGACGTTCTGGACTCAATGAAACCGCCAGAATTATATTTCGAGGTCTCCACGATCCAAAATCCAAAAAAGCTTGTTAAAACTAATTAAGGTCTCAAGTATCCAAACTGTCCTCGAAAACTCTAAAAATTACAACGAAATCATTTCTAGCGTTAGGTTCACCACCCAAAACTAGTGGAACTGTCAGAATTTCAATTAGAGCTTTCGAACTTCGAATGTTGACCAAAGTCAAACTATAATCCAAAATCAACTAAAAATGCAACTTTGGAGAAAAACATCTTCGTTTTAACTCCAAATTCAGTTTCGTAAGTTCTCCTAGATCGAATTTTGCCTTCGGAGTTGATGGAATCGACAGAATTGAATTCCGACACTTGAAACTCAAGATTACTGCAAAACCTAAAATTTTCAACTTTAAGCCCTTAAAAACTCTTTCTTTAGCAAACCTTCAACTATTCACAAGGTTTTCAAAATCCTACTTTTAGACTTAAGCAAAAATGACCCAAGACAACTTTCAGGAAGGACAAAATGGTAATTTTATCGAGAATTCCAAAAATGACCTTCAAGATCATTACAATCGCTTCTTACAAAAATATTTAAAATAAATAAATAATAATTTTGGCGTAAAATTCTGCCAAAAAAAAGTGACGGACGTATAGTCATTGTCCTTCGCTTTTGGACTATAAGAAAAAAAAATATTTAATCAAAAAGTGATGGACAGTGTCCCTTTGTCCGTCGCTTTCTCCTAGTGATGTTGTCCGTCACTTTCCCTTTCATGGGTTTTTTCACTTTTTTTAATAGTGTCACTTAAATCTAATTGGTCGAAGGAATTACTCGTTCTTAACTACTACTCCGTCATGTCACTTAAAACTAGTTGGGCCGAGGCAAGCCATTCTCATCATAATTCATAACTCTTCTATACTACAACTACAAATAAGGTTCTCATATTTCAAAAATCAATTAAAATTCTAATAAAAACCCAAAGAGAGTTTGTCAAATACCACAAATTTCTCTATAAGTTACATGTTTAAGAATTCAAGCACTCAAACATTCAATTTCAAGAACGATTCAAAATCACCAAATTCAAGAACAAGCTTAAAAACTCTTGAATTCAAGTACAAGTCAAGATTAAGTTCAAATTCATCAAGATTATATGGAAGATCAAGCTTGAAAGTCCTTGAATTGAAGTGTAAATCAAGAACAAGTTCAAGATTTAAGATTAAGCTCAAGAGACCTTGAATTTGTATTTGAAAAGACAAACTAGAGGATTCATATAAATTGTAATGCGCATATTTGAAATAAAATACTATAATTATTGTGATATTTTTTAATCTTGATCTTTTATTTTCTTGATGCGAAATTTATTGTCTATAATTTTATTTTATTTTAATTTATGTTATAATTTGTTAGATATTGAAAATTTTTTAGTACTAAATATTGAAAACTAGAAATCCTTCTAAAATTTGTAATAGGGATACTTTCAAATATATACAATAAACTAATTAAATTACAACAAATATAATTTTCTTTTATTTACATAAAAATAAAGCCAAAAATCATAAAAAATATACATGACTATACAATATACCTTGCCAAAAGTCATAGAAAGTATACACTGACTATACAATGCAGATTACTTATACATGACTTATACACTAAATATACATTATGATACAATAAAAAACTGAATATAGTTTGACTATACATAAAATATACATTGACTATACATATCTATATAGAGAATGACTTCTTTGTTTTATAATTATTTTGGCCGAACGGCCTTGCACTGTAATTATCCCTTTGTAATATACATCCTTAGATACATTATTTATATAATTTTTTTCTGTAACAAATAAGAAAATTTTGAGGCTTGAATTTAGGGCCCAAAAGTAATTGCTTCACTCATCTAAGTGTTACGTGGGCAATATTGATTTTGAAAAAAGTAACATTTACATAAATCACGTAGTGTAAAAAGTTAATTATTATTTTTTTCTACCCTTTTTCAATTTATAAAAAATTCTTTAAAAATATGATAATCTAGATACATTAATTCAGTAATTCGGATAAAATAATTTAATTTCTGATACAAAAATTATAGTTTGTAAGTATCAACAGGTAATATTTAAAGTATGATACATTAAACATAAAGATAATTCGAAATTCAGGATTATTGAATTAATGTATCTAGATGGAAAGAAATGATTTTTAAATTTATGAGAATGCGTAGGAACAATGAAAAATATGATAAATAAAGGAGTGTAATTAGATAATTATTTCTAAAAAGAAATAGAGATAAATACCCCTCTTTGTCCCAAATGGATACGAGTCCATATTTGAACGCAATTTTTGTTTATAATTTTTAAAAATGTTTTAATTGTCAATAAGTAGTTTTGATATAGTTTCTAAATATGTAAATTTTATTTCTAAATTTTTAAGGATTTTATCCCAAATTTAGTAAAAACAATTAAACAGTTTTATCTGAAAATTCAAAAAAGGTCAGATAAATTAATATAAAGAGAGTAATCTTTCACAATGAATGTCACGACTCAAAAATGAACATGATGGTACTTGCGTAAATTCACCAAGATAAGTAAGCCAAAACCTGCTCAATTCAATAATAAAACTAAAGCGGAAGTGATAAAGTCTAAATAAGGACAAACACTAGAATATCAAGTCAATAAAACCATCTCAAGATGGGTGTCATATGTGCAAGCCTTTAATACCGAATACAATAGAAAAGATATACAAGTCTAAGTCTCAGTCCTAAAATAGAACATAAGATAAATAAATAAGGACTTAGAGAGTCTGCCAAAATGGACAAGTTGCTATCTCTGAATATCCAAGAAGCTTGGTCTGAAAAAATAGAAGCTAACTCAGGTAGAGTCGGGCTCACAACCTACACACATGTGTAGAAGCAACGGTGAGTACCAAAATAATAGGCACTCCGCAAGGGGATCTAAACAACAAGTAAAACATACAGAACAAAATACTCCTTCCACACCAACCACATACCGCCGAACTACACACCTGCACTCAGGAAAGTCCCTACAACATACACACACACACATCTGTATAATAATCACTTGCAACAGATACCTTATAATGTAGATCAATAATATCACAATATATCTCAATGTACAGCTCGATCACATAACAGATAAATTCAGATAGCTTGAAATAATCAACAAGTATAGCTCAAGTATAACCATCACATAATTCATCCACAATAACTGAATCAAATCATGAAGTACAAGATAATATGGTATGATGTGTAATGGAAATGATAAGAAATGAAATGATGTAATGCAATGTCAAGTAATCGTGATGCATGTATGTTCTACGATATATGTTCGCTAATATATCAGTTTGAAATCCATGGAGGGCATATTTGTCCATGTATCTTCCCTAAAGCGTGAGGCCTGATCCCAATATATATATAATCAATATCACATGTCACGAATCATATGGTTCATCTCCTATTTCTCATTTGTGTTTCATGCCACTACTCGTGTGGCCCATCCCTTAGTTCTCATCAGTGTTTCATCAATGGTACTCAGTCACAATCTACATCAAGAACATATATAAGTGATGTAATGATAAAAGGTACAAATAAGAGTTCACTTCATAATAAATACATCATTGCAAGTCAAATATTTCAATCAATAAGGAGTAATAACAAGTCCATTTCAAACCTATAATCAATATTCTAACCCATAAGTGAAACTCAACTACGATATTTCCAATTCCAACAATAAGCCAACAGAACACTATCCATAATTCACATTCTCATATCAAAAGGGATTCTTAATATAGTACTCAAGTCAACAAATATCAATCTCATTATTTCACTTTCATGCCATAGAGATGAATTTCACAATTTAGTCACGTTCTCCCAACTTACTAAGTAAAACTCAATCAACTATACGTATCTAATCATTTAAAGCCATAAATAAAGAAAACATAATGTTCAAGTAAGCTTAACAAGGTTTAGGATTCCACTTGCCTCAATTAGTAGCCAAATCAAGCAATAGCCGAAACTTTTCCCGTCGAATTCACACTAAAAAATGTCACAATCTAATCAAATATAGCATCACAATCACATAATGAATCTAATGACACTAAAATCAATCAATTCGAGTGAAAAAGATAAAATGGTAAAAAATTCTATGCCAAAAAAAGTAGTTGGAATCTGAAAATTAATTCATGAAAATATTCTCCACATAATAAGGATTCCAACAGTGAAAATCAATTCAAAAATGGAGTTGAAATAGACTCAAAATCTCAATTTTGAAATAAAAAATCTATATCTAGAAAATCCCAAATTCTCCCATTAATAGTTCCCAATTTCAAGTTAAAATCATAAATTAATTAATGAGAATTGAAGAAATAGAGTATAAATTAATTACCCAATAGTCTTGACTTGAAAAACCTTGAAGAAATCACCTAAAATCGATCTTGGAGCTTTAAAAATGGTGGAAATATGTTAAACCCTTCACTTTAGAATTAAAACACTATTCCATACAACTAAAGCTCCTCAAATACGGAAGTCAGGCGAGCATTACACTCCCCATCCGCGAACGCAGAGAGATAACAACCACAACTTCACGAATACGGACCTTGCCTCCACAAACGTTGAGGTCTAGGTGTGTCCTCTCTGCGAATGCGACCCACATCCACAATCATAGAGAACAAATGCTCCTGCACCAGATTCAGTCAAAAACCAACAATTACACAACTTAGTTAAGTCACGAAAAGGACACTCGTGATTCGTTCGAAATCCCGTGAACACAAACTAAATATGTATCCCCACCAGAAATAGCATTCTGGACTCAATAGAACAATCCAAAATTCAAATTTGAAACATCCTTGGCCCAGAATCCAAGAAAGGTCGTTTAAACTAGTTTAGGACTCAAATACTCAAAATAATCACGAAAGCTCTAAAAATTACAACGAAGCCATTTCTAGTATTAGTTTCACCATCCAGAATCACTAAAACTAACAAAATTTTGATTTGAGCTCTTGAACTCCGAATGTTGACCAAAGTCAAACTAATGATCCAAAATTAACTAAAAATGCAACTTTGGGTCCAAAATCTTTGTTTTAACTCCGAATTCAGTTCTGCAAGTTCTCCTAGATTAAATTCTACATTTCAGAGTTAATGGAATTGAAAAAATTAAATTTTGACACTCGAAACTCAAAATAACCTCAAAACTCAAAATTTCTCAACTTAAGCCTTTAAAAAAACTTTCTTTTGCAAAACACCAACTTTTTACAAAATTTTCAAAATTTGACTTTACAACTCAACCAAAAATAATTTAAAATAACTTCTAGGAATGAAAAAAGAGTAATTTAGCTGAAATTTCAAAAATGACCTTCAGGGTCATTATATCATTCACCACAAAAAGTAATGTTCGTCCTCAAACATAAGGCGAGGAAACATACTTGAAGCTTAAAAAAGGTAAGGATATCAGACCCGCATATCAGACTCCGTATCCCAAGTATCCTCACTCATGGGTCGGTGGTGCCACTGAACCTTCACTGAAGCTATCTCCTTTGTTCTCAGCTTCCTTACCTGTCTGTCCAAAATAGCCACGGGCTCTTCCTCATAGGTCAAATCCAGATTCAACTCCACCGAATCAAGGGATAGCATATAAGAATCATCAGGAACATAGCATCGTAACATAGATACATGAAACATAAGATGAACCAAGGACAAACTAGGTAGCAAGGCAAGTCTATAAGTCACCTCTCCCACTCACTCAAGGATCTCAAAAAGGCCAATATATGCAGGAATGAGCTTGCCCTTCTTCCCAAACTACATAACACCCTTCATGGGTGAAATCCTTAACTAAACCTGATCTCCCCCCATGAACTCCAATGGTCGAACCTAGCTATCAACATAACTCTTATATCGAAGTCAACAGTCTACTCTGAATCAAACATACCTGCTTCATGACATCTCTAAGCAAATCAATGTCAAGGTTATCAACTACAACATAATCAAACCAACCTATGGGTGACCTACATCTCTGCCTATATAATGCCTCTAAAGGGGCCATCTGGATGCTGGAATGATAACTGTTATTATACGAAAACTCCACCAAAGGTAAATGTTAATCCTACCTGGCACCAAAATCAACAACACAAGCTCTAAGCATATCCTCAAGCACCTGAATAGTCCTCCCTAACTGATCATCTGTCTGGGGATGAAAAGTTGTACTTAAATCTAGTCTTGTACCCAACCCATGCTGCAAGGTCTTCCAGAAATGGAAAGTAAACAATGAGCCACAATCTGACATAATGGACACTAAGGTCCCATGAAGTCTCATTATCTGATTGATATAAAGCTGAGCTAACTTATTATTTGTGAACTTCACCTTGACCAAGATGAAGTGGGTAGACTTGGTCAAATGGTCTACCACCAACCATATAGAGTCAAACCCGCCAAATATAGGAGGTAAGCCAACTACGAAGTCCATGGTGATGCGTTCCCACTTTCACTCAAATATAGGCATCCTCTGTAGCTCCCCACCTGGCCTTAGATGCTCACATTTGACCTGTTGGCATGTCAAGCACTAAGACACAAACTCTGAAATGTCCCTCTTCATGCCACACCACCAGTAATACTGAAACGACCCAAAAAGATCCTAAAAATGTGCTTCGGAAGTTACCGGAAACTTGTTTTATCTATATCTAAAAATCCATTTTATTTTTTGAAAATCTGACTTCATATTCTTGTTTAGGGGGTCAAATGGAGTGGGAAA
>JBCEWC010020695.1:0-10807 GCA_038996855.1 Solanum aculeatissimum
CATCCTAAATTAGCTTCAAATTCTAGAAATACAACAACACATCCAGTGTAATTGAATAAGTGGAGTCTAAGGAGGGTTGGATGTATGCATGCCTTACTCCTCAGTTTGTGGAGTAGAAGGGCTATTTCCAATATACCCTCCCTTCAAATAACTGCAATCAAAGCAGAAACAAAATTGGAAATGATTTATTATTTCATTGACATTAAAGAAAGATAACATGAAGCAATAATTCATTTCCAATTTTGTTTCTGCTTTGACTGCACTTCTTTGAATGAATGGTGTATCGAAAATAGCCCCTCTACATCTATAAAGGTAGAAGTATGGTTTGCATACATCCCATCCTCCCTAGAATCCATTCATGCAAGTACAATGAATATATTGTTGTGTTTCTAGAAGTTGAAGTTAATTTAGGATGGAAATGCTAGTGTAGTTGTAGAGCTTGAAGAAGAAGTAGCAATTTAGGAATTTTTTTAATCAAATATGATTTTTTTAAGGGGGACCTTGCCGTAATTGGGAAAGTTATTGTCATGTGATCAGTAGGCCATGAGTTCGAGTTTTGTATACAACCTCTTTGCAAAAATGCAACACAATACAATAGACCCTTATGATCCAGTCCTTCCCTGAACTCCGTATTTAGTGGAGGTTTAGTGCATCCGACTTTCTTTTTTTAAGAGAGGAAAGTCATGAGATTTTTAATTTAACATAGAAACTCTGATATTTAGGGAAAAAACATGAGAGAATTAGGTAGAAAACCCTCTCAATACCTATTTTTTAGTAGAAGCACTTTTAATTTGTTCATTTTGCTTTTTTATTTTACCTTTTTATGGTATATTTTTAAAATGAACATTAAAAATTGTGATATTTGAAAAAAAGTTGAAACGGGGTATTTGGAAGCTCAAGTTGTGTTTGACATGTATTTAACTTAGCGAATCATGAGGTTAAGAATATACTAGGTAATTTCTAGTAATCTTCTTTGGCTTTGGTGGATATGGTTTTATGATACCTGTGTTGGTGGGAGGTACTATGTATTTGGTGGATGCAAGATGGCTCAAAAACCACTGTCATTGAAGAAAAACTAATTGTCTTCAAACCACCCAATCCCTCTCTTTATTTCTAGAATCTTACCACTCATCGTCTGGAAGGACAACCTTTATCCCAGCCATATCATTTAGTGTTATCAAGTGCACCCCTTCATGCTAATTTGGGTTGGATCATGTGTAATGACCTTCTGGGTTATTTTGATATTTCTGCGACTACTCTGTTGTTTTGAGCTTCTGTATAGTAGTCTCAGACCTTTTATGGGCTACTGGGACTGTTGGAATGGTTGTGAATTGTTTTGGTTGAGAATTATGCGAGTTAACGAGAAGTTATAACTGCGAATGAGATTTCTGATAAAATCCTAGAAAATGGCCTCGGAATGGGATTTTGACAGTTCCATCAGTTTCAAAATGGTCAATTTCGGCTGGGTGGGTGGTTGGTCCGAGGAAGGAGGGGCCCAGTATGAATTTGAGTCAAAAGTTGGAAAATGAGTCCAATCGAAATCTAAAAAGTGTGTTTATGTAAAAACCAAGTCAAAAGCACTCGAAATGGAAATTTGATGGTGCAATTAGCTTTGGAACATCAAAAACAGTCCAAAATGATCCTTCGTCAATTGACAGGGACATTCGATTGAATTTTGACCCTCTTAGTTCTTTTAGCTAAAATTAGTTAGAAAGAAATGGCACCTCATTTTTCCGAAGGGTTCTCTGTTATAAATTCCAACTACATCATTGGATTCAGAACATCGAATCCATGTGGTTGCACTTTATTTTTGCGTAAAACGGACATTGGATGACCCAAGAATGGCCCAGAGAAGTTTTTAGCATTGTTGGTGCAACAACATAAATTTAACCCTCCACATTAGCAGAAGGTAGCAGGAGCAGACCTCCTCGTTCACGGAGAAGTACCAGCCTTAATGCTCCACGTTCGTGGAGCTTTATCTGTCTTTAAGGAGAAGGGAAGTGGTCTATATGTATGGCTTCAGCCCTCACAAACCAGCCTATTTCTCCAACTTCTTAAGTTTGTAAAATCGGTTTTACAAGTCCATTTTTGGCTATTGAAAGGTCCGTGTGACTTGAATTTTTGCAAGAAACGCTATGATGAAGATAGATTTGAGATTTGGCATGTATTTTGATGTAAACTCATGGTTTTAGCTGATTTCATTCTCAACATTCTTGAAAACTTTGTGTGTCGATTTTATAGTCGATTCTTGATGGAATTAAGTGAACTTTAAGTCAAACTTGTTCTAAATTCCAAAGGGAACAATGTGGCATGCTGGGTGTTGGCTGAAATTGTCCGATTTTAATAAATGGACCAAGAATGTTTTGAAAAGAATATTTTTTTAGTAAAATTTTTAACTTCATTTTTGGGTCATTTCTCGGTCTTCTACGGTTCGTTTTGTGGCAAACTTTTAGTTGTAGACTCGGGTTATCGTTGGGAACATTTTTCAGGTTTTTGTTTGGGATTTCAGGCTTGGGCTCTATTTTTCCTGTTTTAGGCTCTTTTGGCCTAATTTTGCCAATTCTTCAAGCTTTTACTGCCAATATGATCGCGTTAACATTATGGATTATGTTTTTAACAGTTGAACAACATCAGGAAACTATCAGGAAGAGAAAAACCCAGCTGGATTGACTTGGAGCATGAGCCGTCGGTTGCCAGGTAGGCTAGGTTTCTCTAAACCTCAGACTGAGTTGAAATGCATGTGTATCAGAACTGGATTATGTAGAAGTATATTATTATGGATTGAGCATTGGAATATACATTGTATATGGCTGGATGTGATTTGTGTGTTGTTTATATAAGATGTTACGGGTCGATAGTTGTTATATTGAGGGTTGTATTGGCCGTAGTTGTTATACTGTCTAAGTTTTTACACTATTTGGCTACCAGAAAGGCCCGAAAGAGGTTGAGGAAATGTGACAGGTACGTACACTGAAACTGATTCTGGCTTGTATGTGTGTATGGCCTGAGATTTCTGAAATATACTTTGTTATAAGGCTGACAAGTGATTACATCTACCTCGTGCAATGATTCTAGTAGCTATATTTGATTCCGAGTACTTGTGGCTACCTAGATTATGATAGATTTGCCTAATTAAACATTATTTTGTGTTGCCCCGTGACTTATATGATCTTGTATACCACTGTTATCTGTTATGTACTTGTGCTACTGGTTAGTGACTGGAGAAATACATTACATTCTGGGAATGGTTATAGTTGTGCTCTTAAAGGAGCCTTGTGACCTATGATTCAAGATACGTTGCTACTGAACCACTGGCGGGTTAGGGACTGGAGTGTGACCCTGTTAGCGAGGTGTAGGTTTTATCCTATGGGCTTCCTCGGCTATCTGTGATGAGATACTAGCTATGTGGGTTAGTCTTGGGGACTGCACTCTATTTTGAGAAGGGTACATTATTAGCGGGCCAGCACATGGTTTCCCTAGGAGACATCTCTTGTGGAAGCTGAGTTGCGATATGATTTTGGTGGGTGTCATCCTTCTTATTGTCTAGCCTCTTGGGCCTTAGGGTTACACCGACGCTGCCCTATGATGTGCTTTACACAGAGAAAGGGTTTGGTAAGGGTCGGATATGGACTAGTGCCCTGGGATATGCATGTGTTCTGACTTGACTCATAGTTGTATGATTGTGTATAGCCTATTGCTATTAAGATGTGATGACAAAGAGATTGTGTATTGATTATATATTGTATCGTGGCCCCATTCTAGTATAGATATGACTTTTTTGGGTTTGGTCATCGTGAATACTTATGATATACCGTGATTATCTTTGTTCACTCTGGACACTTGTGATTGACGAGGTTATGGTATACTTGGACTTTGTTGGGCATGACTCTATGGTGATTTATGACACATATACACTCTGATGTATTGTTGATAGTTGTTGTGCACTGGTTCTTTCCATTTGATGTTGGGTTATCTATCTTTATCTTTATCTAAGTGAGTCGATGGATTGTGCCGTTTGATGGGGACGATTCTATCGAGGGTGATGGTATGATTGGAGGATCCAAATCTAGATAGTCTAGAGAGAGAGATTGATTGATTCTACACTGTGAGACCTAGATGATGTACCTTATAGTTCAAGTCTCTGATAGACACGTCCGAGTGTTTGAGACACCGAGTGATGCACCCCATGGTCCCATTCTTTGGTGGCCATGTCTGAGTGTCCGAGACTGGGGTGCAAATTCTAAAAGGGTCTGAGCACATGTAGTTACTTTGGGCCTAAGGCCTCGTTGAGTGCATGTTGGAGCTAGGCCCCATGTTTGATACTCTGATATTGAGACACTCATGATTATGCTAGGGGGATTCTTTCTCCAGAGGGGGATAAGTCCGACCTTTAGGCATGTATATTTTAGATCGGATGCCATATTCCAGCATAGGGTCGAGGACCCGATTGACATGTGATTGTTGAGGAGAGTCCCCATGATTGATTACCCTAGATCCATAAACCTTTTCACACCCTAATTATGTGTGGGTGTACCCTCTGGGTTATGGGGGCTTGAGGGGCATTCAGGCTTAGATAGTAGGGCCTTACACCCACGTACAATCGACCTTTGTTCTGGTGATATGGTGAGCTGGGCTCTGTAATGATTTTATTTGGTTCAGTGATGTTCTATCGATTAAATGGTCTGTGGGTGTACCTTTCGGGCTTATGGGGGCCCGAGAAGCATACAAACATAGATAGTAGGTCATTGCACTCGTGTACAATACTAAATCAAGAATGGGGATAATTATGGTATTGGTCTATATAGTTTCATTAGTCGATACTATTGTTCATCACTTAGGTTGGTTCAGTTTATCATTTTTCATCTCCTTAGGTAGTTATGTTGTGGTTGTTGGGTTCCAAACATGCTTATGCCCTGAAATGAGTTCGGGTTGCTGCATTGCTGTAGTTCTCTATATATTTGAGCTTTTATATGTTCACTATTTCACTCGGTCGACCGATGATGCCTACTGGGTACCTCTTTCTGGTACTCATCCCCTATATTTCTGCATCTTCCCATGGTGTATGTTCAAGTACGAGACATGATTGCTGATTTTGGGTGATGTAAAAGTGCGTAGGAGACTTCTTTTAGGTGAGCGCCGACAACTTTGACTTCATCGCAATCTTTTTCCTCCTGATGACCATCTTTTGCTTTCAAACATTTTCCTTATACAGTAAAATCATGTATTTGTAAGAGCACTCCTGGTGTTGTATATTTTTATAGTTATTGATATATGTATATGGTATATCCTTACGTCTATTATAGCTCTATACAGTTGACTTCTACGTTCTGGGTAGGTTTTGGTTATTTATGTTTCCATATTGGATATGATTGTGACTAAAGGGAGATAGGACAAGTACCCTGGGGCTGGGTAATTATCTTGCTTGTAGGTAGGATCTAGCAGGCATCATCGTGACCGGGACCGAGTCGTGACAAGGTGGTATCACTGCTTAAGGCTCACTGGTCTTAGCTGTATAGAGCTACCACATAAAAGAGTCCTGTGGATGGGTACGGAGACATTTTTGTCTTATCTCCAGGAGGTTGCGGGATGTTTAGGAAACTTTCTGTGTTATTGATTCTTGTCGTGTGATATTGTCAATGGTCCTTCAATTTTTATGGATCTATTGTGGTTTATCCTTCGTGAATATGGCACGTGGGGGTCAGACTTCGAGCAGGGGAAGTACTGCTTTATCAGTCCCAAATAGGGAGCATCCCCCAGAGCCCATTGAGAAGAGATTTGGATGCCCTCAAATTTTGACAGTAGGGTAGGAAGCCTACGGGCATTGGGTTTGTGAAAGCCTCAGAGGCAAGCTTCGTGATCAATTACTTGATTAATACTGGTTATGCATCATACTATATGAGATATTGTTGGGGATGGAATTCTACAATACATGATCTATACGCCAGTCGCTGGTTAAAGATATATGAGTTGTGAGCATCTCTGATAGAGATTTTAAAGGTGAGATAAGTTGTGTTTGAGGTGATACTAAGCATTAGTGCTCTCGATATACTCGCATTCAATTATTTAATTTCTATTTTGTTCTGTTGGGTTTCCTAATGTTGATGAGTATGTTATACCTAGTGGAATTTTGAGTAATCGTCATCTATGTTACAATTATACCCTATTAGAGGCTGAATGTAAGTCAAAACCTATGATTTATACATATGATCATTTTGATACTTGACTGCTTGAGTGAGTAGCCTGATACTGGTGTACACCGCCTTTGAGAGGCTGGCTGTCAGTTATACCCTTGGCTACACCTTGTGCCTCTATGGTTACAATTCTGTTGTAGTGACTCTATTGATATGTAGTTTTTTTTATTCTTTGGTAACTGAATTATGAGATTAATGTTATGCCTGGGGTCTTATTGGGGTTGTCTCTTATTGATGGGATATTGATGCGTTATCAACTGAGTAGCCAATTACTCTACCTTGGGAACTTGTTATGATTGTTCGCCGACTGGGATTGTGTTGTCAGAACCCCTAGCTATATTTGCCAGTGGGAATGTTGATTATTGGGCCAGGTTTCCTGGTATGTGAGTTGTGCTTACACATAATTAGTTGCATTGCTAAGCTTATCACCTACTTGAGTATGGGTTCCGAGCTTGTTTTATGCGAGGTCAGGTATTAAGGTAGTAAAAGGTCCCTTTTGTTAGTGGGGGGTTTAGTATGATGATTCTTCAGGATTGTGATGCGTGAGTCGTGCGATATTGTTGGATGGCCTCGATTTTGATATTGTCGTAGGGGCGGGTTGACTTGTTTCTATTATGTGATTGCCAATGTCGTACTCTAGTTGTCTTGTTTGAGCCTACAGAGTCGGGCCTGTATAGTAAAGACTTATTATAGAATGCCTTAGCTAGGGTCCGAGGTATTCAGGATACACTGAGGACGGCTCAAAGTTGGCACTCTGAGTTACGTTGACCATGGACTTCTGTTCTTATAGCTTGATATTGGAGATAGAGTAATTTCGAGGGTGTCACCCCTATGAGAAGTCATGTGGATTGGAAGTTAGGGGTAAGCTTAGCCCTAATACGGTAGCCTTCAAGGTTCTGAGACGGGTTGGACCGGTGTTTTCGTTGAGATGTATTAGGGGTGTGCAGAAACTGAATCAACTGATCAATCGAATCGATAAAAACATTATTGGTTTATTGTTATTAAGTTTTTAGGTTATCGGGTTTTTAATGGTTTCGAAACAAAATATTGGGTTATCGGTTTGGTATCGATTTTTAATATTGGGTTATTGGGTAAATCGATAACCTATAATGTTTATAATAATTTACTATTTTACCCATTCGTAAATATTAAATATTAGTAATTTAATAGTAATAGGACACTATAGTAGTACTTTACCGTACTTAAGTGATTAGTTACCCACTTTAGTATTTAGTCTTTAGTCCTTCGTACTCCATTTACTTTTATTAATGCAAATTCTCATTATCATCCTTATCGGATAAATAAAAACCAAACCGTTAAGGACATAAAACTGATAAATCGATACAGTTGTGGGTCGTTTTTGGTTGAGAATTATGGGAGTTTACGAGTTAATGAGAAGTTATAACTACAAAAATGAGATTTATGATAAAACCCTAGAAAAATCGCTCAAATGGGATTTTGATAGTTCTATTAGTTCCAAAATGGCCGATTTAGGCTAGGAGGGTGGTTGGTCTGAGGATGGAGGGGCCAATATGATTTTGAGCCAACAGTTGCAAAATAAGTCCAATTGGATGCTAAAATGTGCATTTCTATAAAAACCTAGTCAAAAGCGCTCAAAATGGAAATATGATGGTGCGGTCAGCTCTGAAATATCAAAAATACTCTTAAATGACCCTTCTCCAATTGATGGGGACATCCGGTTGCATTTTGACCCCCTATGTTCTTTTAGCTAAAATTAGCCAGAAAGAAGTAGGACCCTCATTTTTTCCTAGGATGCTCTGTTGGAAATTCTAACTGCACGTTGGATCTGGAATGTCAAAATCCATGTGGTTTCACTATTTTTAGCGTAAAACGAACATCGAATGGCCCAGAGAAGTTTTGAGCATTGCTGGTGCAATACCAGAAATTTATGGCTTTTCACGTTCATAGGGTCATGTCCGCATTCTCAGAGAAGTACCAGCCTTAATGCTCCGCGTTGGCGGAGAAGGAAAGTGGTCTATATATATGGCTTCCTCCCTCGCAAACCAGTCTATTTATCCAACTTCCCAAGCTCGTAAAATTAGTTCTACAAGTCCATTTTTGGTGATTCAAAGGTCCACATGACTCAGATTTTCTCAAGGAATGTCGTGGTGAAGTCAAATTTGGTATTCAACACATATTTGAGGTAGATTCACTATTTTAGTTGATTTCATTCTTGGAATTTTTAAAAACTGTGTCAATTTCTTAGCTGATTCTTCAAGGAATTAAGCGAACCTTGAGTATAAATTGTTATACGTTATGTGGGGAACACTTTGGTATGATGGGTGTTGGCTGAAATTTTCTGATTTTCATAAATTTGTACCAAGAAAATTTTGAAAAGAATGTTTTCCTCGTAAAGTTTTTAACTTCATTTTTGGGCCATTTCTTGGCTTTCTAAGGTCCGTTTTGGGACAAAATTTTGACTGTAGACTCGGGTTGTCATGGGGAGCATTTTCGAGTTTTGTTTAAAGATTTTGGGTGTGGGCACTATTTTTTCCATTTTAGACACTTTTGACCTAATTTCACCCGTTCTTCAAGTTTTTACAACCAATATGACTGTTTTAACATTATGGATTATATTTTAACAACTGAGCACTATTGACAAGCTATCAAGAAGGGAAAGCATGATTGGATTGTCTCAGAGCACGAGATGTCAGTTGCCAAGTAGGCTAGGCTTCTCTAAACCTCAGACTAAGTTGAAATACATGTGTATCTGAACTAGAATGTGTAGAATTATACTGTTATGGATTGAGATTTGGAAGATGCATTGTATATGGATAGATGCGATCTGTGTGTTGATTATATATGATGTTACGGGTCGATAGTTGTTGTATTGAGGTTTGTGTTAGCCGTAGTTGCTATACTATTTGAGTTTTTACACTATTTGGCTACGAGAAGGGGCTGGAATGGTTGAGGACATGTGGCAGGTATGTACACTAAAACTGACTCTAGCTTGTATGTGTGTGTGACCTGAGATTTTTTAAATATACTCGCTTTTGAGGTTGTCAAGTGATTGCATATAACCTCTTGCACTGATTCTAGTATTTATATATGATTCTGAGTATTTGTGACTACCTAGATTATGATAGATTTTCCTAATTAAACACTATTTTGTGTTGTTCTGTCACTTATATGATCCTATATAATATTTTTCTCTATCATGTACTTATGCTACTGGTTAGTGATCGGAGAAACACACCGCATTCCGAGAATGGTTATAGTTATGCTCCTAAAAGAGCCTTGTGACATGTGATGCAAGATACGTTGCTATTGAGCCACTGGCGGGTTAGGGATGGGAGTTTGACCCTGTTAACGAGGTCTAGGTTATATCCTATGGGTTTCCTGGGCTATCTGTGATGAGACACTAGCTATGTGGGTTAGTCTTAGGGACTGGTACCATATTTTGAGAAGGGCACATTATTAGTGGACCGACACATGGTTGCCCTAAAAGACATCCGTTGTGGTAGTTGGGTTGTGATATGATTTTGGTGGGTGCCATCCTTCTTATTGTCTAGCCTCTTGGTCCTTAGCTTAGGTTTTTACACCAATATTGCCCTATGAGTTACTTTATACAGAGAAAGGGCCTATAAAGGTCGAATAATGGGATAGTGCCCTGGGAAAGGCATGTGTTCTGACTTGACTCATATCTATATGAGTGTGTATAGCTTGTTGCTACTAAGATGTGATGGCCAGGAGACTATGTATTGATTATATGTTGTACTGTGGCCTGATTCTGTTAGGTTAGGTCGTCCTGATACTTATGATATACCGGGATTGTCTATGTTCACTCATGATATGTGTGATTGATGAGGTTATGGTATACTTGGCCTTTTTTGGGCATGACTCTACGGTGATTTGTGATATATATACACTCTGAAGTACTACTTATTGATAGTTGTTGTGCACTAGTTATTTCTATATGATGTAGGGTTATTTATCTTTATCTGAGTGTGGTGGTGGATTATGTGGTTCGATGAGGACTATTCCATCGAGGGAAATGGTATGATTAGGGGATCCAGATCCATATAGGCTAGAAAGAGAGATTGACTAGTTCTACGCTCCTAGATCTAGATGACGCACCTTGTAGTTCAAGTTTCTAGTGGCCACATCCGAGTGTTTGAGACCTCAGGTGATGCACCTTGTGGTCCTATTCTCTGGTGGCCACGTTAGAGTATCTGAGATCAGGGTGTTGATTCTAAGAGGTCCGAGCACTTGTCATTAGTTGGGCCTGAAGTCCCATTGACTACATGTTGGGGCTAGGCTCCGTTATTGATTTCTGATGTTGAGACACTCTTGATTATGCGAGGGGGATTCTTTCTCCCGTGGAGGATACGTCCCACCATTACGCATGTATATTTTGGATCAGATGTCATGTGATAGCATAGGGTCGAGTACCCAATTGACATGTGATTGTTTGGGAGAGGCCCCGTGATTGATTACCCATTGATCCACATACCTATTTACACCCTAATTGTGTGTGGGTGTACCCTCTGGGCATATGGGGGTTCACGGGCGTTCAGACTTAGATAGTAGGGCCTTACACCCACGTACATCCGACCCTTGTTCTTGTGATATGACAAGTTGGGCTCTGTGATGAT
>JBCEWC010020696.1:0-10807 GCA_038996855.1 Solanum aculeatissimum
TAAGGGTCCCGTGAGCCTAACCTTAGACTCTTAGACTCAGCCATGGCTTGGCCAAGCCACTGTCCCACTTGACGGGAAAGCACACTGGCCGTCTAAGCTCAAACGGGCCGTTCAAGGGTCCATGGTCCCACACTTGTCTCATGGGGTGGTTAATGGCCACCCCTAGCTCACTGGAGCATCACACGATACCCCACACAGACCGTGACAAGTTTCACGGACTGTGGCCCTGCCCTTAGCCACTTTTCTGAGCCTATCTCCAATGTCTTCCGAATTTCACATAGTCTCACTGTTCAGAGTGAAACCAGTTGCGTTGTGAAGCTAACTCAAAGATATTCAATTTTATATGTAGTATCCCACATGGTTAAACCCACATAAAAAGTTGTGACCGTTTGAAGTACACTGCCAAAATTGTCCCTCTACGCCACTAACTAGCCCATTTTGCGTTCGGCTACTTAAACTCAATCCGTGGCTACAAAAACTTAACCTTGAACAGTAGTACATCATATAAGGCCAACCATAAGGATATTTTGAAATTTTTTGGGTTGTTACCGATATTCCCAAGATGGCCTTTAAAACTCGTTATGGTCAGTTTGAGTTTGTGGTGATGTCCTTTGGGTTGAATAATGCACCGATGGTATTTATGGATCTTATGAATCGAGTTACCAAACCGTTCCTTGATAATTTTTTGGTAGTCTTCATTGATGATATCTTTATTTACTCCCGTAGTGAGCAAGAGCATATGGATCATTTGAGATTAGTTCTTCAAACTTTGAGAGAGAAGCAATTGTATGACAAGTTTAGCAAATGTGAATTTTGGTTGGGAGAAGTTACTTTCCTTGGTCATGTGGTATCCGGTGATAGCATTAAGGTTGATCCTAAGAAAACCAAAGTGGTGAAGGATTAGCCTAGACCGTTGACGCTTTCGGATATTCGAAGCTTTCTTGGTTTAGCCGGTTATTATAGAATGTTTGTTGAAGGGTTTTCCTATACAGCGTCTCCGTTGACTAAGTTGAATCAAAAGAAGGCTAAGTTTATGTGGTGAAATGAATGTGACAAGAAATTTCAAACTTTGAAGGATCGACTTACATCGGCTCCGATGTTTGAATTTGCGTAATGGGTTAGATGGGTTTGTAGTATATTGTGATGCGTCGCGTATTGGCTTGGGTTGTGTGCTTATGCAACATGGTAAGGTGATAGCTTATGCGTCCTGGCAATTGAAAGTGCATGAACAAAATTATCCAACCCATGATCTTGAGTTGGCGGCGGTGGTATTTGCTTTGAAAATTTGGCAACATTATTTATATGGGGTTCATGTGGACGTCTTCACCAATCACAAGAGCTTGCAATATGTGTTCACCCAAAGGGACCTTAATTTGTGGTAAATTCTCTAACAATGCCTCTACAAGAGTAAGACAAGGGCCTCGACACAGCCCGGGCTCACCCTCAAGTCTCAAGATAAGTAAAATGAAATAAAAACATAAGATAGAGGAAGGTGGGTATTGCCCTTGGGGTATAGGGCTTACCACTATCAACAAGTCCAAGATCTCACTAGATGTCCAATGGTGGATGAATGTCACCTTCGGTTCCTATATGGTAAGATCATGTAGACAAAGAGTATGGGTTAGCACATATAATGCACTAAGTATGCGGGTATGACATGCACATGAACATGATCCTACTAAAAATCTAGATGACAAGGGAACATATACTTATAGAAGAATATATAAATGCAAAGGACGAATATCGTAATAATATGCCATGAAATGCCATGATGTATGAGTGCAAATCTACATATCATAGTAGAGATGTGACCTCAATCAAAAACAGAGGATACCAAGAGAGCTACTACTTGGAATAGGACTGCTTTCCAAGTATGTCCCAGGTCAATCCTTAGAAAGGGGATACAGGTCAATTCCATCTTGGGAGATAACCCATGTTGGCACATGGTTTGATGGAAAGGAGTGTGGACCCTTGGAGATAGTCCACCCCGACTCCGATCCCTCAGTGCTAAGTCTATTCCCACGAGAATACATATACATATACAAGCTTTAAAATAGAGATTTCAATACTTCAATTCCAAGAACAATGCAAGGTTGGCTAAAAGCCCACAAATCACATTTTAAAACCTTTCAAGTCCCAACAAGAATTTTCGAGAATCATTTCCATAGACCAATGCAAAGGAGTAGCTCATTCTAACAAAATAGAGTGGCGTAAAACACCCAAAGTGCTTAAAAGACATATCCAGACAAGATGTGATCACATTTTTGTCAATTCCCATGTCTTGCCAAAAATCAAGTCAAATCATAGCAAGAGTTTCATCATTTCAAACCTTCCATGTATGCATATGTCATGAATAATGAGGTGAATGCATGTGCAATAGAGAGGAAATAAAAATTCAACAATACAATATGAAATTCAATTGAAATCCATGAGAAAATCTAAATTTAAATCACAATTTACATTACCCATGCCTAAGCAAGCTTTCAAGGGACCATGCATATTCAAATCTTCATAAATCCAATGCAAACCATGATAATTGAATTTAAATCATCTTAAAATCAACATTAAAGTACAAACCACAACTCGATTGAATTAAATCATTCATAAATCAAAAGACCCATTTTAAAAGAAAGCTAAAATTCATCAAAAATGAAGAAAAGGATTTTGGGTCTTCATGGTTGCAAGGAGAACCATGAATCAATCCCACATGAATGGGATTAATTTCATTGAACAAAGAGAATTTGAAGAGGAATTGGATTTTCCCCTTGATTTCCAAGCTAATCTTCAATGGAGGTGGAGAGCAATTAAGCGAATTTGAAGAGATTGAAGGGATTTGAATTGAATAGGAGTTAATAGAGTTAAATCAGGGGTTTAGGAGGGTTTAAAAATGCTAAAATGACCTTAGGATTAGTTAAAAATTACAATTAAACCATTAATGAAACGAGAAAGAAAAATTGTAAATCATCACTTATGATGTGCACTACATGGACTGCTTAGTGACTTACGGTCTGTGAGCCTATCATGAAGCAGCAGTTGAAATAACAAATCCCGGGGTATCTCTCTAGAACTCCATACGGACCGGCCTCACAAGGAGTGAGGCTTCACACCAATTGTGAGTTGGTCCATGGAGCCTACCTTAGCCCTGGCCTTGGCACAAATCCTTGGCGGCTCACTGGAACTCTGCACGGATGAGGCTCACGAGTCGTGAGGGTTCACACGAACTGCGAGTTGGTCTGTAGAGCCTTACTTGGCTCAGAGTCTTGGTCCAGAGTCTTGGCTGTCCACTGGAACTCCACACAGACTAGGCTCATGGGTCTTGAGTCTCCACACGGCCCGTGAACCCTCCTGTGGGTCAAAGCCTTGGCCAAAATCTTTCATCTCTTTTCCAGAATGTTTCCCTTCATAGGCAGTCCCACTGAGAAGTCCATAAATTCACATCCGAACTCTGAATATAGTGAAACCAAGTGAGTTGGGAAGATAATTCAAAGAGCTTCAATTTGATAGGTTGTGGTCCACACAGTTCATCCCGTACCCAGAGATATGACCATTTAAAGTCAGTACTTCCACAAGATGTCACGCAAACCTTAACCAACACGATTTCTTCCAGGAGAGTTATGCAAGAGAGACTCGGGAAATTCATAAACTAACCAAGACAATCTCAAATCATCCCTAAACCAGTAACGCAAGATTTGGAAATTTTCAGATTGTTAAATCATCTCCCCCTTGGGAACATTTGTCCTCGAATGGGCTAGAACAAGGCTTGAAGAACAAGAAACATTCCGACACAAAACATAATGCATCATTTCAAAAGCCATTTAAAATTCATGTCAAAATATTTTTCAAATCATTTTCGTGCACATATATGCATGTAATGTCATGAACTCAAGAAAATAATAAATTTGAACCATTCGGAAGAGGATAGAACCTAGTACCTTAGGCTTGAGTAGATTGAAAAAGATGGGGGTATCGCTTCATCATGTCCAACTCCGCCTCCTATGTAGCACTCTCCACATGTTGATTTCTCCAAAGCACTTTAACCAAAACCACTTCCTTGTTGCAAAGCCGTTTTACTTGCCTATCCAAGATCTCGACCAATATTTCTTCGTAAGTCAAGTTTTCCTTAACCACGACACCTTCCAAAGGCATAATTGCCTTAGGATCACCAACCAACTTCCTCAACATTGAAACATAGAACACCGAATTAATAGAGCTCCTATCGAAAGGCAACTCTAATCTATAAGCCACATTGCCAACTCGTTCTACAACCTCATATGGTCCGACAGACCAAGGACACAACTTGCCCTTTTTTCCAAAACGCATTATGCCCTTCATAGGTGATACTTTTACATAAACCCAATCAACCACATGAAACTCGAGGTCTCTCCTCCTAACATCCGAATAGTAATTTTGGTGACTTTGAGCCATCCTCAACCTCTCCCTAATCAACTTCACCTTCTCTATATCTTCAACCACCAAGTCTGGGCCTAACAATGCCATCTCACCTAACTCGAACCATCCCACCGGGGACCTACATCTCCTACCATACAAAGCTTCAAATGGAGCCATGCCAATTCTAGCATGGAAACTATTGTTATAGGCGAACTCAATGAGAGGTAGGTGATCATCCTGATTTCCCTTAAACTCCAACACACAAGCCCTTAACATATCTTCCAAAGTTTGAATTATCATCTAGGCTTGCCCATCAATTTGAGGATGAAATGCGGTGCTCAATTAATTCTAGTGCCAAGCCCCTTTTGAAATGATCTCCAAAAGTGAGAAGTAAATTGGGTACCACGATCCGATATGATAGACCTCGGTACGCCATCCAATCTTACCAACTCACGAATACACAATTTAGTATAATCCTCGGCACTATAAGTAGTCTTGACCAGTAAGAAGTGAGCTGACTTGGTCATTCGATCCACAACAACCCAAATAGAATCAAACTATTACGAGTACGGGGTAACCCAACCACGAAATCCATATTCATATCCTCCCACTTCCAAGTAGAAATCTCAATATCTTGGGCCAACCCACCAGACCTTTGATGTTCAACCATCATTTGTTGGAAATTTGGGCATTCTGACACAAACTTGGTTGTTTCCTTCTTCATTCCATGCCACCAATATACTTCTCTCAAGTCCAAATGCATCTTAGTGAATCCCAGATGAATAGAATATTGGGAATTATGAGCTTCACTCATGATGACCTCACATAGGCCATCGACATCCAGAATACATAACTGATTTTGATACCATAGTACACCATCTCCCCCTTGGGTTAAGACCTCTATCTTGTTTTCGGCAACTAACTTCTTTAACTCAACCAAGGAAGGATCTAAATCCTATTTTGCTTTTACATCAACAATCACAGAAGATTTGGACTTGCTTTGAACAAGAATACTGCCATCATTTGAGTCGGCCAATCTAATACCCAACCTAGCCTAACAATGCACATTATTTACCAAATCCTTCTTTTCTTCATCAACATGTGACACACTACCCATGGATAACCTACTAAGAGCATCCGCAACAACATTCGCCTTGCCCGGATGACAAAGAACACTCATATCACAGTCCTTGAGTAGTTCCAACCACCTCGTTCGCCTCAAGTTAAGATCTCTTCGAGTGAACACATATTGCAAACTTTTATGATCGATGAAAACATCAACGTGAACTCCATACAAGTAATGTCTCCAAATCTTTAAAGCAAACACCACCTTCGCCAACTCAAGGTCATGGGTCGAATAGTTCTACTCATGAGCCTTCAATTGTCGAGATGCGTAAGCTATCACCTTACCCTGTTGCATGAGCACACACCCCAAACCAATATGTGAAGCATCCCAATATACCACAAATCCATCTAGTCCATTTGGCAGAGTCAAAATGGGAGCCGATGTAAACCGATCCTTCAAAGTCTAAAAGCTCTTCTCACACTCATTCGACCACACAAACTTAGCCTTCTTTTGAGTCAACTTAGTCAATAGGGATACGATAGAAGAAAACCCCTCAACAAACCTCCGATAATAATCGGCCAACCCAAGGAAACTTTGAATATCAGAAGGAGTCAATGGTCTAGGCCAATTCTTGACGTCTTCGGTCTTCTTAGGATTAACCTTAATACCATCGCCGGACATTACGTGACCAAGAAAAGAAACTTCCCCCCAACAAAATTCACACTTGCTAAATTTGGAATACAACTGCTTCTCCTTTAAAGGTTTGAAGCACCAATCTCAAGTGGTCTATATGCTCCTGCTCATTTCGAGAATAAATCAAAATGTCTTCGATAAGGACCATCACAAAGAAGTCAAGAAATGGTTTGAACACTCAATTTATGAGATCCATAAAAACCACCGAGGCATTGGTCAAACCAAATGATATTACCATAACTTCAAAGTGCCATAACGAGTCCAGAAAGCTGTCTTGGGAATATCACATTCCCTTACCTTCAACTGATGGTGGCCCGAACGAAGATCTATCTTTGAGAAATGTGTGGCTCCTTGAAGTTGATCAAATAAGTCATAAATTCTCGGCAACGGGTACTTATTCCTGATGGTCACTTTGTTCAACTGGTGATAATCAATGCACATTAGGAGCGACCCATCCTTCTTCCTTACAAACAACACGGGAGCACCCCAAGGTGAAATACTTGGCTTGATATAGCCCTTCTCCAACAAGTCTTTCAGCTGATCCTTCAACTCCTTTAGTTTAGTAGGAGCCATACAGTAAGGAGGAATGGAGATAGGTTGAGTATCCGGAAGAAGATCTATGCAAAAATCCACTTCCCTATCAGGAGGAATACTGGGCAAGTCCTTGGGAAACACATCGAGAAACTTACTAACACCGGAACTGATTCAAGAGGAGGCAACTTAGATTCCATATTTCTAACTCTCACAATATGATAAATGCACCCCTTACAAATCATCTTCCGAGCTTTAAGGTAGGAAATAAACCGACCCCTAACTACGGAATCACTACCCTTCCACTCCAAAATAGGTTCATTAGGAATCTGAAATCTGACTTGCCTAGTCCTACAATCGACCGCGGCATAGGATGCATGCAACCAATCTATCCCAAGAATAATATCAAAATCATACATCTGAAGCTATACAAGGTCACTAGGAAAGACTTTATGCAAAACTAAAACAGGAAAACCCCAATACACCTTCTGAGCAACAATAAACTCACCCACGGGAGTATAAAAGGAATAAAGCTCCCTCAAAGTTTCAGGACTCAAATCAAATTTTACAGCCAACAGAGCAGTCACAAAAGATAAATTTGCATCTGGATCAAGTAAAGCATAAGCATCAAAATCAAATACTTTTAATATACCAATCACAACGTCAGAAGCCTCATCTACTTCCTGTCGGGCAAGAAGAGCATAAAACCTGTTGTTTCTAGGAGCACCACTAACTTGACCTTTTGGCTTCCCTTGACCACCTGGAGCCACTTGATCCCTCTTTGCGTTGTTTGGACAGTCGGCAATCTTGTGATCCATACTCCCACACCTAAAGCAATCTCCCGAAACCTTTCTACATTCACCCAAATGACTTTCCCTACATTGACCACAATGGGGAGCTCCTGGTACACCCCCAAATTGAGCCTTAAGAGGAGGCACCCTAGACTTGGCAAACTTCACATTCAAACCCTAGCCTTGCTGGAATCGGCCATTTCCACCACTACACCTAGAGTTGGAGAACCCACATCAAACTGGGCCCTCTTGGAGTTGTTTATCCTTCTCTCTTTGAGCTTTTCTCCCTCAATCTGTTCAGCATAAGTCATAAGCTTTGATATATCCATTTCCCGAATGAGCATGATGGTGCGACACTCTTTCACAACCAAGTTAGAGACCCCAGAAATGAACTAGTGCATTCTTGCACAGGATCAACTAATAACATGGGAGCATACTTGGAGAGCTTGCTGAACTTGAGAGAATAGTCCCTCACAGACATGCTACCTTGCTTGAGGTTAATAAATTCAGTCATCTTAGCTTCCCAAAGTTCAAGAGGGAAGAAATGGTCCAGAAAAGAAAACTTGAATTATTTCCAATCAACCTTAGTATATGGGACCCTCTTGACCAACCACTGGTTATACCACACTTGGGCTACATTTTTCAATTGATAAGCAGCCAACTCAGCCTTCTCCTCAGAATTGACACCCATAACAGTCAACACTTTCGTGAGCTCATCAATAAACTCCTAAGCATCTTCATCAACCTTTAAACCAAAGAAATTTAGAGGATTCATCCCGGTGAAGTATCTCACCATAGAAGCTGTAGTGCCACCATTTGTGGGATTAGTTGGCTGGGTTTGATTAGCCACCCCCTGGGCCAGCATAGCAACCACGTTCCAAAACTCGACATGAGTCACTTGAGCTTCCACAGGCTCACGGGGGGCTTGTTCCTCATAGACCGGAGCCTGTCTGGAGAGGGAAACTTTTTGGGGAGGCATCTTCTAAAAGAGTAAGAAAAACACCAACATTTCAGAAAACCTTATAAAACAGTTCACAACATGACATAAGGGATAATGAAGTGACAAAATTCCTAAAACATTATCATAGCCTCTCGCTCATAGGTATGACGCACATCATATCCATGAATAAGACTCTAATCAACGCAATATGTTAGAATCCGAGGATCATTACAAACCTAGGGTTCTAAAACTATTTTTGTAACGACTTGAGAGTAGGGCCTAGATGTGACATGGCAAAAGAGAACCCAACAGTCCTCAATCAAGCCATCTTAGCATCATCACACACATTATCAGTTCAGAAACGCGTAACATAATAAACAACACATAAGTCTAAGGGATTCCGGGGCTTTGGACTCAATCTATGGGGATGTTTCCGAGAATAGGATAAGCATGAAACACATAACACATAACAGTTACGTTCTAAGGGGCAAGTAAGTATGACTCAAGCTATTGGGGCAAGAAGGGTTAGGGACTTTCCACATGAGCACATTATCAACCAACTAATCATAATGGCATAAGCGGAAGCATAATCGAAACATAAATAACCATAGCAAAACATAGCTAATCATAGCATCTCAAATAACAACATAGTACGACATACAATAGAATCTATTAAGTATCCAACAATGCCTCTACAAGAGTAAGACGGGGGCCTCGACACAACTCAGGCTCACCCTCAAGTCTCAAGATAAGTAAAATAAAATAAAAACATAAGATAAGCTGGTCCGTGGAGACTCCCTTATCCTCAACCTCGGCAAAAATCCCTGGTGGCTCACTGGAACTCCACACGGACGAGGCTCACAAGTCGTGAGGCTTCACACGGAACAAGAGCTGGTCCATGGAGCCTTACTTGGCTTGGAGTCTCGATCCAGAGTCTTGGCTATCCACCGGAACTCCACATGGCTCGGGCTCACGGGTCTTGAGCCTTCACATGGCCCGTGAACCCTCCTGTGGGTCAAAGCCTTGGCTAAAATCTTTCTTCTCTTTTTTCCAGAATGTTTCCCTGCACAGATAGTCCCACTGAGAAGGCCATAACTTCCATATCTGAACTCTGAATTGAGTAAAACTAAGTGTGTTAGAAATATAACTCAATAAGCTTCAATTGGATAGGTCGTGTCCCACACACAGTTCATCCCGTACCAAGAGATATGGACATATAAAGTTAGTACTTCCACAAGACATCAAGCAAAACTTAACCAACACGATTTCTTCCAAGATGGTCATGCAAGAGAGACTGGGGAAATTCATAAACTAACCAAGATAACCTCAAATCAGCCCTCAACCAGTAATGCAAGATTCAAAAAGTTTTGGGTTGTTACAATTCCATACATAAAACCTCGCTTCATAGGCCAACTTCTTCTTCTGTTGGCTAAATACATCCGTGGGAACACCCATTCACCAAGAAATTCATAATATTGTCATGCCTAAAATCCCATTAATATGGACTATCACCCATTGTCGATAAGACTCAGGAGAACCAACCTGTAATCATGTACTATCTATGATTATTATAAGGGATTTCCACCCTCAACATGCCTTTAAGAAAGTAGATAGTAATAACCAACCAGAAGAAAATGCATATGACTAGGTTGTTGGAGCCACGATGCCCAAAATACAAGAAATATCATACTTTACTTTACATAGTCTACAAAGCCTCTAGATAAGAAACACTGTCTTATAAGGGTCGGGATAAGCCTTGCCTCAGTACCAACTACTATAAAATACAAAACATAAGCTCTAGACCCACAGAACTTTGAAGCAACCTGGAGACCAATAACAGTAGCTGGATATCCTATACTCCTATTAGGGAGATCTACTAACTCCTGTCCTACAACATGAAATGTAGGTCCCCCGAGAGGGACACAATATGAGATAATGTACTGAGTATGTATGGAAAACTGTACTATGTGTGAAATAAGAATTCAAATGAAATGATGCACTACTGTATAGATAAGGGACCACCTTTAGTCAAATTATGAAATCATGTACTTTACGTTCTTTTTGTCACTTTACCTTTATTTACTGTATAATATGTGCACAATATATAATACAAATAACCAGTTGATCAGTGGTAAATCTATATCAAAATCGACCCTGGCTAGGCTTTACTTGCCCCTTGGGCTACCCCCTGTGTTAGGATCGACCCTGGCTAGTTGATGTTTCCACCCCTTGGGCTATCACCTATCAGAAACAACTTTACTTTATCTTTTATTTACTTTTGAGATGATTTTTTTGGTGGTCATGATCTTTTGAGATGCATGACTATAGATATAACAAGTGACATATAAACAGTCATGTAAGACAATGTACAATGAAAAGAGTAGGTTACACAACTAT
>JBCEWC010020697.1:0-10806 GCA_038996855.1 Solanum aculeatissimum
TCATTTAACATGATTTTAAATTTTTAAGTGTCTTATACTTTGATTTTGTCCTCATTTTATTTTTCATTAGTGTGCACAAAAAAATCATTTTAAAAACACCGAAATAAAACCGAATCGAACTTGAAAAAACCGAATCAAATCGAACCGAAATATTTCGATTCTATATATGGTGTAAACTTTTTCAAAATTAAAAATCGAAGAACCAAACTAAAATTTGCTAAAATTGAACCGAAGAATCGAACGTCTACCCCTAAATTAGACCTGTCATTTTAATTCCTATTATTAAACAATTACTCCTTCCATTTTAATAATTGCTCTATTCAACTTGACAGATAAAGGTGCCATTTGGTCCCAAATATTTTTGAAAATAATTAAAAAAAATTGAAAAGTGATATTTAGCCATAAAAAATTGGCAAATATATTTTAAAAATTTCCAAGTTTCTTAAAAAAAATAGTACTTAAAAACTTTAGATAGTATTTGAAAATTGTTAAATATTTAAAAATTATTTTAAATTTTTGTATTTTATAAAAACATATTCTTCATTTATTTATTTCAACTAATTCTCTCATCTCCTCTGAAAAATTTAAATTATAATTTGAGTGACAAAATTGAGATTATTATAATTCCAATTGAATTAGTGACAAGTTTGAGTATGCGATTCATGTATTGATTTTGTCCATATTGTTATTTTGTTATTGTTGATTACATAAGGTTTTTTTTAACAAAACATTTCATCATAAAATGATAATACAAACTTATAGCTATTTTTCATAATTTTTAGAACTTACGAGTATAAATTATATTTTTTGAAATAGTCAAATTTTCTCTAAAAAACTTCAGGCGAAACGCATGTTGAAACTTTAACAAAACTTGCCAAGAATATTTTGAAATTTGGGATCAAATGCTAGCTTAAGAATTTTTTAAAATTTTATGATGTTAAATTAAAAATATATTAAAATATTTTTAAATTTAGGACCGTAAACATTCCACGTAGAAAGTTAAAATTAATTTTTTTTTAAATATTCTTTTTAAACATACTAAAAATCGAAATAGGACAAACGAATTAAAACCGAGAGAATAGATAATATCGATATTTTAATTATATTACCAGGCATAATTAAATTTGAACTTTTAAAAATTATTCTAATTATCTCAATTTTTTTGTTGGTATTAATAGGATTCAATAAATATTTTTAGTTTTTTTTTTAAAACTCCAACTTATTATTCAAATGTTCAATTTGTTATTACAAAATATTATCAAGCTTTAATATAATATAAAAAATAATATTTTTTCATGACCCTGCAATACTAATTAATATAGTTCTAACTGATCATAATAATAAAAAAATTGGTGTCAAACCAATTATACTCTTTTATATACTTTCCTATATCAAAGAAAATAAGAATTTAATATTTATCTATAGAAAATGGAATCTCACAAATAGGATCTGGGAAGGATAAAATGTACGTAGACCTTATCACTATCTCCTAGAGATAGAGAAACTATTTACGAAAGACCTTCGTCTAAAAAATATCAGTTTCCAAATGCGAAAGATACTAGATATGAAAGAGAAATGACCATAGTGAAAAGAGAAAATACAGCCCGTACAATTTAAAATACATATAATAAAAGGTGTTGTACAAAATATGATGCATTTCATATAAATCAGTCCATCAAATTCAAAGTAAAGCTTATAAATTATACATATAAATTTATTAAACATAACTTATAAATAAAATTATACATATAAATTTATTCAGTACAATTCAATTTTCTTTTTTGATATTTCTTATTAAAAAAACTACTCTAATTCTTTGTACAATTATAAGTATACATTAAAGTCTATCATTTTATTTAAAAAGAACTAATAATTGATTCAATTGTGTTTGATTTCATCAGCTTTTAAAAAAGAGGAATTTTCACATATAACCACTCAAAAATACCTTAATTATGTTTTATATCTATAGTTTGAATAATTACATTTCGTAACTATAGTTATATCAACGTTTGTATATGCTTGTATAATTCACTATACAATTCACAATTTTTGTATAGCGTTTGTATATTTTTCTATACAATTCGTGCACAATATTTGCATAATTTACTACACAATTTGCAATGTTTGTATATTTTGCTATACAATTTAATTCGCGCACAAAATTTGTATAATCACACATATGGTTTGTATAAATTGCGCAAATTATATAAAACTCAAACTGTAATTACAATTAGATGCTTACCGCGAATCATAATTGTTTCAAATTATAACAATGTTAGCTAATTAACTAGTATATGTTTACTTATTCACATAATTTTTATAAAAGTTTTAACCCACTATTTTTTTTAAATCTCAGTTACACTAAAAGTTAAAGAGAAAATACAAACAATAAAAAAATAATTTATGAAAAATATATACCTTATATTAATTAATTTAACGTAAATATTTGTATTCTAATAATTTTTTTTGGACTCACAAGTAGTAAATTTGGAAGTATGGGCTTCGCAGTTAGCACTACACTAGAAGGTAAAATATGGGAAGTGGGACCTACCTTCATGAAGAATTTAAGACCGTTCGATTTAGTAGTCGGCAGTATGGACGGCCTAAGATCAAGGATCTTGATGAATCACATATCAACGGAGAGGGTCGCAACTCAGTAGATTAATTTAATTTTTTGTTAGTTCGTTTTAAAAAAATAATACTTTTTAAATTTCAAATTTTCACTTATATATTAATATTATAAAATTAAAAAATATTTTAATATATTTAACATATTTTTAATTTAAAATTATAAAATTTAAAAGTTTTTTTATTTTTTAAAACTATATCAAACAAATTGACTATTGACTTTATTTCTTTCCTATTGGTTCCTCAACCTCATCGTTTGCGACTAAGACTAATTGAAAACGACTTAAATTTAAAATGTGAGAAGAGGCTGTTTGGTGTAATGGATAAGAAAAAATAATTTTGAGATAATTTTTGGTATTCTTTAATTTTTTTATTTGGTTGTAGAAAATGGGATAATTTATTTCAAAAATAATTATTTATATTGAAATAAGTTATCTCTATCAGTGAATGGAATAGTAATATCGACATAACTTATTATGGAATAAAATATATAAAATAATAGAATATTCCTCTTAAATCTTTTTTATACATCACTTTTATATTTGTGTATATTCACATAATTTTAATACTATTTATAATAACATTCACAACCTTCCCTACACGTTATTTTTGTGATAATATATCTTTTTATTGAAAATTTATACTATATAAATATAATTTTTATATAGGAATATATTTTTTAGGTTTATTTATATACGATAAGATTAGAAATGAGAATATTCGAAATAAGGTGACCTCCGTGGTGGATAAGATGAGAAAAGTGAGGTTGAGATTATTTCAGCATGTGAAGACAAATTGTGTGGATGCACCAGTGAGGAGGTGCAAGAGGTTTGTTATAAAGGGTATGAGACGAGTAGAGGTAGATTGGAAAAGTGTTGGGGAGAAGTGATGAGACAGAATATGATCTAACTTCAGATTAGCAAGGACATGACCTTAGATAGGAGGGTGTTAAAAAACGTATTAGGATAGAAGGTTAGCAGGTAGTGTAGTGTTATGTTGCTTAAGGTGGTTGATATTTGCCATTGTACTAGTTATATTACTGTAGTTCTTTTTTGTAATATCCATCATTATTTATTATTGTTCAATACTCTATCCTAGTGTGTGATGTATTGAATATTGGTCATTACACTATTTTGTAGTTATATCTTCCTTTGGTAGACTTTGCACTGCCTTGTGACTCGCTATATTTTTTTCTTTGTATATGAAATTGTTGCATTTGAGCCGAAGGTCTTTTGAAGACAACCTTTCTTCTTCACGAGATAGTGATAAGATATATGTGCATTCTATCATCTCCAAACACTGCTTGGGATTTCACTGGATATGTTATTGTTGTTATATCTTTATTTATATTTTGATTTCTCTTAAAAATATTGACTCTATTGTTGAATGACATATTTTTAATTATATCTTCTAGTCTCTTAACATTTTATATTTTATATATCAATTCAAAGAAAGATAACTTCAATATTTTAAAATATAGGATCGATAATTCGATATGCTAAATGGAGTGATAAATAATAAAATCACTCTTGTTTTAATAACTTAATATAGAAGTTTATTTTTAAACTAAATAAGATGAAAATTTTATTTTTGAAAACATGTACAACATAATCATGGGAATGCATATACAAAAATATTTACCCTAAATAAAAAAAATATTTTTAAAAATAAATAAATAAAGCTTATAAAGAAAATATAAAAAGACTGAATAAGGTTTAGAATAGGACTTCGCTTCGTCCACTAGTCCACGGGTCGTGTACCTGCTCGTGAGACTTCGCTTGGTCTCGTCTTTGGCTTGAACTCTTGGGGGACTTTCTGGATCACTCCACGGGGGGTCTCACGGATCATGTACTGGTCCATGGAGCATAACTTGGTCTGGAGTCCAGCCCCGAATCTTGTCCAACATTCTACCTCACTTCACGGGACCCGTTACAGGCCGTGAAGGGTCACACGGACCGTGAGGTGGTCCGTAGGACCTTACTTGGTCCATAGCTTGGACCCTAGCCTTTAGGAGCCCACTGGACCAACCCACGAGCACCTCCATGGACCGTGGACCACCAAACGGTCCGTGGTCCCACCCTTAGCTCAATTCCAGAACCTTGTTCCCAACGTACTTTCAATTACGGGCAGTCTCACTACAAGGGTCATAACTTTCACATACGAACTCTGAATTGAGTGAAACCATTTGCATTACAAAGATAATTCAAAGAGCTTCGATTTGAGATATAGCATCTCATACAGTTCATTCCATACCAAAAGATATGACTTTTCAAAGTCCACTGCCCAACCGACCTCGCAATCTCACCAACCGACCCTTTTTGAATCCGGCCATTTGAATACAACCAATGGCTACCAAACTTCAACCATGACCAGTTTAATACTAACCTTGTCTAACCATTACGATGTTCAAAATTTTTTGGATCGTTACATCATCTCTCCCTCGGGAACATTCGTCCTCGAATGAGCTAAAACTACGGCTTGAGGATAACAATCACATAAAAGACATTTTCACCAAATTTGTAACGGATCATGCATCATTTCAAAATTCATTCAAAACTCATGTCAAAAACATCATTTAAATCATTTTCGTGCTCGTGTATGCATGCAATGTCATGAAACTCAAGAATTTAAAGAATTAGGACCATACAAGGATAGAACCTAGTACCTTAGGCTTGAATAGATTGGAAGAGATAGGGATATCGCTCCATCATGTCCAACTCTGCTTCTCATGTTGCACTCTCCGCGTCTTGGTTCCTCCAAAGCACCTTGACCGAAGCTACTTCCTTGTTGCGAAGCCGCTTCACTTGTTTATCTAAAATTTTAACTGGCACCTCTTTATAGTCAAATTCTCCTCAACCGTCACACCCTCCAAGGGTGTAATGGCCTTAGGATCACCAACTAACTTTCTCAACATAGACACATGGAATACTGGATGAATGGAGCTCATGTCCAAAGGAAAATCCAACCTATAAGCCACATCGCCGACCCGCTCCACAATCTCATAAGGTCCGACGTACCGGGGGCTCAACTTGTCCTTTTTGCCAAAACGCATGATGCCTTTCATGGGGGACACCTTCACATACACCCAATCACCAACATGAAATTCAAGATCCCTTTTTCTAATATCCGAATAAGACTTTTGGCGACTTTAAGCAGTTTTCAACCTTTCCCTAATTAACTTCACTTTTTCAATGGCCTCAACAACCAAATTCGGGCCTAACAAGGTCGCCTCACCTATTTCGAACCAACCAACCAGAGATCTACATCTCCTACCATACAAAGCTTCAAACGGAGTCATACCAATGCTAGCATGGAAGCTATTGTTGTAGGAAAAATCAATGAGCGATAGATGATCATCCCAATTTCCTTTGAATTCCAACACACAAGCCCTCAACATGTCCTCGAAGGTTTGAATGGTCCTTTCGGCTTGCCCATCGGTTTGAATGGTCCTTTCGGCTTGCCCATCGGTTTGAGGATGAAATGCAGTGCTCAACTTGATCTTAGTACCAAGTCCTTTTTGAAAAGACTTCCAAATATGAGAAGTAAATTGAGTACCACGATCCGATATAATAGACCTTGACACACCATGCAATCTCACCAACTCCCTAATATACACCTTAGCATACTCCTCGACACTATAGGTAGTCTTCACCGGTAAGAAGTGAGCCGACTTCGTCATTCTATCAACCATAACCCATATAAAATCAAATTGTCTCCGAGTACAAGGCAACCCAACCACAAAATCCATATTCACATCTTCCCACTTCCAAGTAGGAATTTCAATATCTTGTGTCAAACCACCAAACCTTTGGTGTTCCACTTTTACTTGTTGGCAATTAGGACATTCCGACACAAACTTGGCCTGTCCTGTTGAGTTGTACAAAAAGTATTACAACTTGTTATTTTTCCTAAATTCCAGGATCATTCTATGACCCCTTTCTATGGATCGTATTTTCATCTACGATACATAGTCCCTGCACCAGAAAAATTTATCACGCAACAAACATGAAGAAATAAAACTTAAAAGAGTTGTTTGAAAAACCTTCACCAATTTTGTTTTATAGATTTGAGATTTAAATTGAATCTTCCACCATTTTTATTTGGATTAAAAACTTGATCTTCATCGAATTGGGCGAATTGAATAGGTCACTCTGGTTGGATCATCATCGTCGTCGTCGACGTCGTCGTCATCATCATCGTTGTCATCGTCATCATCATCATCATCTCGTTCCATATGGACTAATAGATAAGTATGTATACTTGTATATAGTGACGGACATTTAGGGGTCAATAGTCGTTGTCGTCCTCTCGCTCCATATGGACTAATAGAAAAGTTTGTTTACTTTTATAAAATGATGGGCATTCAGGGATCGATAGATTAGTTAAGGGTAATCTTAAAATAAATTCAATAATACAAAGGTATCTTTGTGTTATTCTCAATTATATTAGCAAAGACTTTTGTTTGGTTGAACTTTCAAATATTTTATTTTTGGGGAAAATGCTTTTCATCAAAATACTTTTTGAAATTTTTTTTCTAGAAAATCATCATCATCATTATTTCGCTCCATATGGACGAATAGAAAAGTTTGTATACTTTTATTAGCTAGAAAATAGTGAAAGGCATTTAGGGATCGATAGATTACTTAATGGTAATCTTAAAATAAATTCAATAATACAAGGGTATCTTTGTGTCATTCTCAATTATATCCACAAAGACTTTTGCTTGGTTGAACTTTCAAATATTTAAATTTTTGGGAAAATGCTTTTCATCAAAATACTTTATAATTTTTTTTTCTAAAATATAACAATTTGTGTTTGACTAAATCAATTCAAAAACAACTTCTGCAATATTAGAACATCAATTTATTTTTGGCCTGAAAATTTCAAGAAAAAAGTTACTTTTTTCATCTTCCAAAAATCTGATGCTATCACTTGAAAACACTTAATTTTTTTTCTCTAAAAATTTGATCAATCACCTTATTAACTCTTTAAAATAAGCATTTTTAAGTTACAAAGAGATTTTTGGCTTTCTAAAAACTCAGTCAAACATGTTAGGCGTTTGTTTTGTAACTTACTAGGGAAGAAGAGAACCAAATGACTCCTCGCCACATGTTTTTTTAGTTCATATATTCTACATGAATGTTCATATTCAATTACTTCCTGGATAATTGAAACAAACAAAAGTTCCAAAAATCCATTGACATAATTCTATACACAGCTTTTTTATTATCTATATTTAACAGTACAGTGAAATAAATTTAGCAAACTGAAATTATAAAAAAAAAAAAAAAGTTTCTACAGGACATGTTACAAAACTGGTCTTAACCAGATGTGAAAAATGATTACTAAATGTCATACATACATGCCACAAGATCAAAAGAATTTAATATACAGCTTGGTAAAATTGTTGGTTCTTGAAATGACATCAGATGCTGCTATTATATCCACAATACTACTTACAAAATGACGCAGCATCAATGGTTAAGAACGAGGCCCGTTGCTGGAACCTTTCATGACAGGAAGCCGTATTCGCACATGACAATTTTATACCCGATCCATTGGTGCAGGCACAGACGAAGAGTCTGTCGATGCAGGGACAGATGGTGTAGCTGATGCCATGGAAAACTGTACACCTGTTGGCTGCCCAGATTGTACCACAAATGCAAATTGTGCTGTTGCTAATGCTGCTGCCTCCTGTTTCACCAAACCATGAAAACAAGCTTTAGATTCAATTATAACTAAAAACACATGTGCGCGCATGTCTCAATGTATGCTGCTTCCAGTGGCAAATGGTTGAGGAAAATATTTCAAACAGCAAAACTAACATCAACCTCTCTTTGCCTGCGCTGCTGCAAAATGCTGATGGCCCAGACCATAATGTAGCAAGGTAAAAGAAAGCCAATTAACCGAAGTAAGAAAAGCTGCAGACCATACATTTATTGGAGTTATAATTTCCAGCGGTAATAATAAATTCTTTTATGACAAACAGATAGAAGTAGAACATAACGGATATAAAAATTACCGAGAAGAAAGCAGATGGATCTTCGTCATCTCCATCTGCATCTGCTACAGGTAATGCATGGCGCAAGAGCAGAAAAGCCATTAACTGCCACAATTGTATGTGGATCATGAGTTTTAAGAGCAAATTTGTAAATATACATGTATATGTGTTGGACACCAGTTCCGGCTCTCCAATCACAAAATAAGGACATATGGTACACATTTTAAGATATCATACATATCATGGTAATTTAAGAAACTATTTCTCTTCATATTTTCTTCACAGTCAATTGAAACTTAGAAATAAAGAAAATCTTGAGGTAAATGAATAAGGATAGTGGAAGAGACAACATTCTCTTGTTTACCTACTAGATTAGTTAGACAAATCTCAACATTTTGGATTATTATTGTTCTTTTGACTGGAAGGTACAAAGAGGCATTTTATCCACCCCTACAAGGTGAATCAAGCATGAAGCAATGACAGATGCAGTGATAGAGGCTTAGGGCCCACTTGGACATGTTCTTTGTGACTAGTTACCTAACATCTTTCAGTAGGGTCTGTTTGGACATGAATTTTTCCTTTTCTCCAAAATTATTTTCAAAGCTTTGTTTAGCAATATATTGGAATCATTTTTGGTTAGTTATTGAATATGAATTTTTCAAGTAAAAACATCCTCCCACTCACAAACTTCAACACTTTTTCAAGTGAAATGCATGTCGAAACACAATTTTAACTTCCAAATACCATTTTTCAACTTCAAAAGTATTTTTTGCATGTTTCAACCAAATCTATGCCGAAACATCTACTTAGAATTTTAGATTTCTGCTGGGACAAATACCAGTAAATGCTTACAAGTAGAGCAGCAGAACGGCAGAACGCAACACCACTTGCATTTGTAGCATTATAATCCTCATATTCTGCTTCCAAAAGTTGGCGTTCAGCGTCTCTAATTGCCAAAAGGCGAGGATCGTGCAACTCCAGAGGTGTGCCAGCGATTTGCCATCCTCCCCTGCACAACAATGAAGCAATCCAAATAGCTAATAAACTGCAAAGAAATGCTGAATATTGTGACCTACGCCACTTGACTAATATTTGGAAAAAGAACAGGCAGGTTACAATATAACACAATGGATGGCACATTATTGTCAAAGGCAAAGCACATTTTGGAACTTTAACACAATGGATGGCACATTAACTGCCTCGGTAAAGCACACATCCTAGAAGAGAATTCAGCCGTCGTTGTGACACATTACAAGGCTTAAGCGCTACTCAAGCAAGCCTTTCACAGTGCTACTGAAAAGCTACTTGAAAAAGAAAAAAATTAAGACATAGCTAACAAAGGAAACCTGCACTAGTGAAAGTTAAACTCACCCAATATCTATAACTGTATCCTCTGACCGAGCTCGAGGAGGGGCAGTGTAACCAGGATGGTATTGCTGCATTTGAGAATGAAAACTAAAACTCATTATATGAATAAAGTAGAACGGCAATAGAAGATGATAGAATTCAAAAGCATCGCTCAATACCATGTTCTCCAAAAAGACAGATAGAAACATCATCTGACAAATCTAAGGATTGATTCTATCCACAGTAAAGCAGTTCTACTAAATCTTGTCCGTTAATACATAAAATTATAATCATAATATTGATATTTAGAAAAATAAAACATTTCAAATACTAAAAATCTAGGGCCATCTGAGGTAATTTGCCAAGAAACATCCTCATTGACATGTATGCTCACATCACAAAATCAAACATATATGAATTGACTACCATGATTCAGTTCCATGTGCTATAAAGTAGAAGGGATCCCTTTTTCCCATAACAGTTGAAGAGAAGGACAACTTCACAAACACGCAAATATAGTCTTGCACTTTTTTGTTTGAAGATGCTTTTTTCCCTTTTTACATGAGATGAGAACTTGCTTATTTAATAGAAAAGTCCTCTTACAAATCTCACCACACACAAGATACGGTGCAAAACAACTAAACACAGACATACCTGATGGCAGATCTCACAAGTGATGTCACCCTTCTCATTGCACCAGTGTTGAACACACTTTCGATGTGCATACTGCAGATCAATTGTTTCCGTTAAAGCTGTTAGAATAGGAATAGGTAAATACAATCCTACTTAGAATAGAATAGGAATAACAATAGTATATAGAATCCTATTTG
>JBCEWC010020698.1:0-10806 GCA_038996855.1 Solanum aculeatissimum
ATAAGAAACACAGTACAAATCCTACAAGAAAGGAACAAGATAACAAAATAGTGTGATAACTGATACACAATAGATAAAAGAGAATAGTGACGGAGTCAGGATTTTAATTAAGGGGGTTCAAAATCTGAAAAAGCAAGCACACGAATTAGCTGGCGGGAGTTCGACATCCACTATATATAAATAAAAAAATATTTTAACTATGTAAAAATAGTATCATTTTTCGCCGATCTGAACCCCTGGCCAAAAAATGGCTCCGCCACTAACAAAGAATGATAGATATCAAAAGCAAGAACTATTCTAAAACAACAACTAGTACAATGACAAATACCAACAAGCCTAAGCCCTCAGAAAACAAAATATCAACACTTCATTATTCATTAACCTTCTATCCTAGTACGTATTCTCGAACGCGCTACGACTCTCTCTCTATAAATTTCTTTTCTACTATTAAAAAAGCACGTGTCAACTTTATACTTAGGGATGGCTTAGACTTTTCTGCATATTTACTATACAATTTTCTTAACCAATTCCATAAATGTTATCATACTTGAGAGTTGGGACAGTTTGTTGGAACAATGTATATTATCATTAATATTTCCTTCATTTAAATTATTTGTTTGATTTTAATTTAATATGAAGTTTAAAAAAGTAAAAAGTATTTTTAAATTTATGATATATTAAATTAAATAATCTTAAACATGTTACGTAGAAAATTAAAATTAATTAATAATTATCAAAAAGAAAAAAAAATTGTAACCAAATTAAAATGAAAAAAAATAAGACAAACAAATTGATTATAGTTAGGGAATCAATTCACCTAAGGCAATTGATTGGCATAAATATTTCAAATTGCTTAAATGCTTTAAATCAAGAAGAATTTTATGTGTTTATTTATATTAATATTTTCCAATTTGAATTTATTAAATGATATTTGCTTTATGTTCAGAATTTTTGTCTGTATGCTTTAGATTCAATTCCCAGTTCCATCATTATTAAACTTTGTCCACTATTATCAATATTTAATAAACCACTTGAAAAAATTAAAATTATTTTCATTATAATTAAAAATGTAAATAATTTTGACTTGATTTATACTTTTTTAATTAATTCACATTTTTGACAAACTTTAGACAGTTAATTAGCTAGGGCTAGATTAATTAAGAGGTCATGCATGTGAAGATATACTTAAATTGTACATGTATATTTTCTAATACTTAAAAAGGCACCTACCAGTGTACGTCAGATGAAGAGGATATAACTACTTAATTTAAAATATCTCAAACTAGGACGTACCACTGAATTTCGAAACTAGTATAATTAAATATTCATTGCGCTTACGCCCCATGCCTCAGAATTTATGTCTCATTCCGTATTAAATAAAATGTTTCGCTTGGCGATTAATTAAAACAATACTAGTTCTTATAGTGTTGAAAAATGCCTTTTGTAATTAATTAGCAAAGAATTTAAGTTATATATCTACTAATAGAATAAAAAGTTTTAGCATAATTAATTGATTTAAATATAGCATGCATATATTTTTTTTTTAAAAATCACACTTTGACTAACTGTAGATAGCGTTAACAGTTATTGAAAATTATTTAATTTTGTACTTTAATGTCGATTTCAACACCTACCAAGTGCGTCACATGAAAATGATATATACCCCTCCGTCTTAATTTATTTATCATGTATACTAAAAATATTTGTCTTAAAATAATTGTCAATATGGATAATCAAGAGAGAATTAATTATTTTTTTTCAACTTTGCCCTTAGCATCAATTACTCTAGAATTAAGACATACACATATAAATAAAAATTTAATTATTTACAAGGAGTATATTAGTCAAATAATACTCCTAATTTATTTTTTCGTAAGAATTGTGTCAATTTTATCATGAGAAATAAATTGATAAGGGAATAATTACTTAACAAGAGTTAAAGACTTTGACTACTGAGCTTCCCGTCAAGAATCAAACATCTATCAATAAAAAAAAATAGAAAAAAAAAATTATCAATAAAAATGTTTTTACTAAATAATATTTTACATGATTAATTTAATCCTCATATTATAATACCATAATAATTTGTTTCGCGACCAAAAAATTCCAAAGGGTGAATTGAATGAATTTTATGTATTGATGACTTATTTGTTCGTAAAACGGACTCATTGAATGTGTCTTATGTGTTGTTGACCCATTTGTTCATAAAATACACTCAGTGCATGTGATTTATGTGTTGATAACCTATTTGTTCATAAAATGTACTCATTGAATGCATTTTATATGTTGATGATCTATTTATTCATAAAATAAACTCAATGTATGTGTTTTATGTGTATTAATGACTTATTTGTTCATAAAACACAATACGATTTATGTGTTTTTATTCTCTTTTAATTAATTCACACATTTTGACTAATTATACTCAATGATAGAGTTATTTAAGAAGTTGGTACACTTGCATAGTTCTAAATTTGGACAAAAAATATTCACGTGGTGTTGAACAAAATTCAGAGGCCACTATTGACTGTTAACTAGTGTGGAGGAACCAAACACTAGTCAAACGTATAATAATATTTATATCAATTTTATCTTACAGTATGCATTAGATATTCAAATATCATCATTTGTACTAGGTAGGTTTTATCATATCCAATAGTCGCCCAAATAATTAATAATTTAAAATATTGATCAATTAGGCACGTCAATAAGGAGGAAGAAGGGGACGTACACAATGGGAAGATAATCCAAAACGTGCTAAGGCAAAGGCATAAAGCTCAAACACAAATTTAGTACGTGAATCTCTCACGCTGATACGACAAAATATATATCTTTAATAATTGCATGACATATATATATTACAATTTAGTAAAAGATAAAAGATTATTACTATTTGATGTTTTTGGAAATACATTTTAGTATAGTCGACTATATTGACCAAAGATTAAAAAAGTTGTAAGAATTTAAAAGTTGGGAGGAATATATTGCGTAAGATTGAGGAAACTAAAGTATTTTTAATGTTGAAAGTGACATTAGAAATTCTTAAAAACAAATTAAAGTTTCATACTATAATTTAGTGAAGTGGTAAGTATAACTCATAAATAATAGACAGGACAAGACATTAATCAACTTATTCACAGAATAAATGTGCTTTGGGTCCATTACAAAGCGTTTGATCCTAATAAGTGATATCAGATTCAAAGTTATGAATTTGATTTTCAAGAATAACATGTTGCATGAAACACGTGTTGGAAGGAAGATTGTTGAGTCGATAACATCAACATCTTATCGACGAAAAAGTCCATGAAAGGACTATAGTAGATACTGGACTTAAATAAAGTGTGATGACCAAAACTCAACATTAACCTACATTTGGAAAGAGGAAATGTTGGATGCCGGTCAAGTTGATCTTGTGCATTAATTTAGAATGATATAGTTGGGCCAATTGGAAATCTTAACATTTATTGTAAATACTTTATAGTAAAAAAATTTAGTATTTAAGAAGAGAAAATAAGACAACTTTCCCTCCATTGATAAAACATAAAATGACAAATTAATATAACTACTCGACCCCTCAATAATTTGAGTAATGTATATTCGTATTTTAATTAGTTACATTTAAAAGGTGTGTATATGTGATACAATTATTTATGACTTGTTGGTATATCCAAGTTGAACTTAAACTTAAAACTCTAGTGCATGAACTATTTATTTTTCGCTCTCTTTTTTTTACGATAGTCAAGTGATGTATTTTGTATCGCGAGAAAAGCTACGATTTGTAACTTTGAGCTACAATTTGGAAGGGTTTCGACTAATTAATTGAAAAGATTAAGGTTTTGATGATGGACTTTTAGGATTTAATTTATTCATTATGGTGGGCTATTTGCTTGACTTTTCACTTGATTTGATTAACATTTATTTTAATGAAAAAGTAGATATATCAATGCGCTTATCCAACAATAACGGTTGAGTATATTAATTTTTCATAGATTAATTGGAGACATTTGATTATGAAAATATTTAAAAATAACACATTAAACCTGACCTCCCTAAAAAAATATTTATGAATTTAATTCTGTCTTCGTGGAGTCAATTTTTGTGAAATACTCAAAGAAAGATATTTATGAACAATATACGTAGATAATCACGTATATATACACATATATGTTTTCACTTATCTATTTAGATGCAAACAAGTTCTAGTGTCACTTGTTGGAAATTATGTTAAAAAAATTCTTGATATCATACTTGCATGTAATGCAAATTAATACATAATTACTCTTTAATCAAACATAAAATCGATACTTATATCTTTTAACACTTAAATCAAATTAATTATTGATTATTATTACTCATTGATAATTGATGCATGTAACTTTTGAGTTAGATAACATAGTTACTTAAGTGATTTTAGTAAAAAATAATAATAATATTGATGTTATCATCTATAAAATTTACCCTAGATACGTGCCATACAATAGTGCATGAATCTGACAATCATATAGCTACTTTTGCTTACTTCTAGGATATTAAATTCTTTTCAAGTCTGCCATTTTTGAACAGACTAAAATATTGACCAAATCAACCACCAAGGGATGTACGTAATATGATGGATGAAAGTTTGTCGCCAGTTTTCGAGTTCGAGTTATGAAAATAGAAAAATATTAGTGAGTATTCCAATTAATATATGGTAAATGTTTTTAAAAAAAAAGTCTTATATAAAGTAAATTTGAATTAGTTAGATTAAAGAATTAAGAATATAGACGGACTCAAGAATTATACTTAAGAAGTTCAATTTTTAAGGCTTTTAAACATTTAAATCTCTATTGTATATATTATTAAAATACTCAAGAGGGTGTCTTTCGTTATTAGTCGTTCTTATTTTTTTCTTTTTCCTTTTTCTCCATATCTAGTTTATTCTGCTTATGAGTTGTTGAGACGAGGGTTCCCAGGAAACAACCTTTCTACCTCTGTGAGGTAGTGGTAAGGTCTGCGTACATTTCACCCACCTCAGATCCCATTTGTGGAATTTTACTGCATATGTTATTGTTATTGTTGTTATTGTAGTTTTAAAATCATGCGTTCAAATAAATTTCCGCATTGAAAATACTACACTTAGATGAATTGTACCTCTTATATAAAAAATAAACAAAAGGATTGGCTAGACCATTGGGCTCTCATTTTCCTATATCTATAAAAACAAGAACATGTGGGAGATTGAAATAATCAAACTTTCAGATAATTAAAGCTAAAAGAAGATCTCTTTTGAACTTTGAGGTATTTAATTTCCTTTCTTTTAATCTTAACAAAAAATTTCCTCAAATTTGAACAAATATGGGATGTGGTGGTAATATGTATAATCCAACAAGTAAAACCGAACAAAAAAAAAATCTTCTCCAAAGAGCGCCAATTTCAAATCCCCCTTTTACACTTGCTGATATCAAGAAGGTCATCCCTCCTCACTGCTTCTACCGTTCTCTCATTCGTTCCTCTTCCTATCTTATTCAGGATCTCATACTCGCCTCCTTCTTCTACTACATCGCCTCCACTTACTTCCACCTCCTCCCCTCCGCGTATTATTACCTAGCATGGCCTATTTATTGGATCGTTCAAGGTTGCGTTTGCACCGGGCTATGGGTCATTGCCCATGAATGTGGACACCATGCCTACAGTGAATACAAGTTGATAAATGACACTGTAGGTCTGATCCTCCACTCTGCATTTTTAACACCATATTTCTCATGGAAATACAGTCATCGTCGTCACCACTCCAACACTAATTCCCTTGAGCATGATGAAAATCATGTACCTAAGTTTAAAACCAAACTAAGATGGTACACGAAAGCATACGTGAATAATCCATTAGCGCGATTATTTTTACTAGCCTTCACCCTCATTGCTGGCTTGCCTTTATACTATGCCATCAATATAGCTGGTAGACCTTATGATCGCTTTGCAAGTCATTATGATCCATATAGCCCTATTTACAATGATCGCGAGAGACTACAAATTTACATCTCAGATGCAGGTGTGATCGCTGCTACTTATCTATTATATCGTGTTGCTCTAACACAAGGGCTAACTTGGATTGTATGCGTTTATGGGGTGCCCCTTTTGATTGTGAATGGATTCATAGTGTTAATCACTTTGTTACACCACACACACCCTTCATTGCCACATTATGATTCATCAGAGTGGAATTGGCTAAAAGGAGCTCTAGCTACAGTAGATAGAGACTACGGCGTGTTAAATGAAGTGTTTCATCATATTATAGATACTCATGTTTTACATCATCTATTTTCAAGTATACCACATTATCATGCTGTGGAGGCAACCAAGGCTATCAAGCCATTACTAGGAGAATACTATCAATTTGATGGAACTCCATTTTACAAAGCAATATGGAGAGATTTTAAGGAGTGTCAATATGTGGAGAAAGATGAAGGACCTCAAGATCAAGGCATTTTCTGGTATAAAAGTGGAATGGATTCACCAACAACTGATTAACTAGAATTGGCTAAATGTTTGCCATGTTGATTGTGTGTTTTCATAATAGTACTGTCTTTGTATTGTTACTATTTTGAGAATAATGTCTTTTCTTTTATGTAACAACTTATTTATTGTTGGTGCACTATAATTTTAAGTTCCAAGTATCAACTTATTTATTATGGGGCACTATAATTCGAGATACAAACTTTCAAATATACTAGCAGACATCTGGATATACAATAGAGGGACATATATATTAGAGAGATAGGACCATTGAATACGTAATGTATCTGAGAAGAGAGAGATATATCAGAGAAGGAGATAACGATATACTAGCTAGCGGCGGAACTAAAACATATATAAATATTGGATTAATTGAGAAATGTCTAAATAAGTTGGTAAGAATATATTGTCATGAGAATTTTCAAATATTCTCAAATTAATTTGAGATTGAGGCATAGCAATAAAGTTGGCAAAAGAGTTTGTATGATTATATTTGGACATTTATTTGTAGCTTTTAATTTGAGAAAAAGAAGAAGGTGATTTTTGATATTTGATGATTGTGGGTAGAAATTAAAGTTGATAATCAAAAATCATTAAAGGGAGAAAATCATTTTTTTCCCTATACCTTCAAGTTTTTTAAAATAAAAAAATGCTTTATCAACTAAAACATCTTTATTTGCAAGTGAAATATTTGAAAACAACCTAGAAAATTGCAAAATGAGGATACCACAAGGGTTGTCCTGAATTTATTTTGAAAATAATTAACCTCAACTGAAAAACTTAGTTGAAAATTATTATTGTCCATTAGACATAATTTGGAGTTGAGGAAATTTCAATAAGTTAAAGAAATAGAAGATAGTGTTGTACATAATTTTTCAATTTAATTGATCGTTTTACTTTTTATCAAAACTTACCATTAATCATATCTCAATTCAATTGTATTTTTAATTAACAATAATTTAACAACATAAACTTTAGTTTAAAAGGTATATAATATTATTTTATAGATTATAAAAACGAGTCTTCGTAAAACGGAGGAAGAAGTTGAACACTGCAAATAACTTTTGCTCATAGGTTGTGCCCAGGGGCGGAGCTGCCCTCGAGGGGTGTCACGCGATAACCCTTCGTTGAAAAATTACATTGCATAGGTAAGTTCAATTTTGATTTTATATTTATATATATTAAAGTTGACACCTCCTGACACAAAATAAGAATCAGTTTAGTGATTCAAGACTTGATAAATCTCTCCTTGGTTAGTGATCTAGACGTTTGGAGTTTGAACTTGATTGAGATTTTTTGGCTTTCAACATTTTTTTTAACTTTTTACACAACTATGAAGCGTCTTTTATCTTTAATTTTTTTATGTGTGCGCTTACTTACTACTTTATATTTTGACACCCTCTCAATATAATCCTGGCTCCGTCACTAGTTATACCAGTAGGATAAGTGCTCCAAAAAATATATAAGAATAGTGCATGATGTAATCAAAGCACATGCATGCCCTCTTAATTTTGTTTAATATTACTTTAATTTAATAATTTTAGTTAGTCCAAATTTAGAACTAAATAATGATACTAGCTTAATTACCTTAAAAAAAACTCTAGTCTTGACTCTTGACTTATAGACTATAGTTAGTCAAGAAAAGTGTGAATTAATTAAAAGAAAATAAATCAAATTATAATTAATTAAAAGAAATCTAGTATTAAGAAAATTTAGTCACATAGTTGTACTCATTACAATCACAACTACCATCAGAATAAGTAAAAGAGAAAATGTTGAATAAAAGTTCTGTCTTCTTGACCAAAATAATTAAGCAAAATATATTCAATAATAATATATTCAGTGAAATTTCACAAGTGGGATATGGAGAGGATAAAATGTACGCAAATCTTACCACTACCTTAGGGGTAGAGAGACTGTTTCCTTGGAACCCTCGTCTCAAAAACCCGTAAGCAAAAAATATCCCAACATGTAAATTAATCTTTTGTTCTTAAGTTCTGATTAATCTGAACTTGAGGTACGTAGTTTGTATGATTCTAATTATTGTGTTTGCTTATAATTTTCAATTCCAACTAGATTAATAGTATAATTTTATGTGTTGATGATGATCTATTTGTTTATAAAACACATTCAGTGAAATGTATTTTATGTGTTGATGATCTATTTGTTCATAAAATGCACTCAGTGAATGCGTTTTATGTGTATTTGTTAATTCATAAAATGCACTCACTGAAATCGTTTTATGTGTATTTATTCATAAAACATATTCACTGAGTGTGTTTTATGTGTATGTTTTTCATAATACACACTCAGTGAATACGTTGAATGTGTTTTATGTGTATTTGTTCATAAAATGCACCCATGCAATGAATACGTTTTATGTGTTGATGACATATTTATTCATAAAAATCACTCATTGAATATGTTTTTATGTGTATTTGTTCATAAAACGCACTTATTGAATGTGTTTTGTGTTAATGACCTATTTGTCATAAAACGCACTCTGTCATGTTTATCTGAGGTATTAACTAATTCAAAAATTATTTTATTTACATCATTTATACAAAAATAAATAAATTACTATTCCATATAAAAAATAAAATAAATTTTTAGACATAGACTCCGTAAAACTGGGGAAAAAATATATCTTAGTATAATATTTACCATTTTTTATTAATAGATATTTCATACGTTAATTCTTGATAAAATAAATTATTTTTAAAAAAAATTTGATGAGTGACATAGATAAATCTATACCGTCAATCAAATATGATATAAATATAATCTCATATTTAATCATAAAGGGCTAACTTCTTAAATAATTCTATCCTTATCTATAGTGTTAGTCAAAATATGTGTGAATTAATTAAAAGTGAATAAACCAAGTTAATTATAATTAGAACAAATCCATATTGACGTATTTCAAGATCTATCATTGAGAAAATTCAAACCACAAAATTAAGTAAAAGTGAGAATATTACATTAATATGTAAAAACACTTGTCATGTAAAATTAATAAAAAAAAATCTAATGTAAACATCAAAAGTGAGTAAATTTTTCAGCATTGTTTGAAAGTCAAGACATGATATTCCATTAGACATGCACTAAAAACAACTATATAATATACTTTTCCGCTCATCTTTGAATTGATACGATATTTAAATTTTTTTTGAGACGGACCAAAAAATTTACCAATATTTTTTATTGATAGATGTTTGATTCATCCGACATATTTGGTCGGTGTTGAAATCTAAATTAGAGAACAAATATATAATGGACAATAAATAGTGCATGAAGTAATCAGGCACATTGCTATTGGCACATTATTATTGTATATATTAATCGCAATAATTTTATAAGTGAAGTCTGAAAAGAATAGTATGTGTATGTACTATGTAGGATCAGTTCAACGTAATTGAAGGTCTAAAATGAAATTTTAGTTAGAGGTCTAAAATCTAAATAAACTTCATATGTATTTGTTTATTTTTCTAACTATTAATTAGATGCGTATTATTACTTAATATCTATTTTATAACTGATTTCTTCAAATATTTTTTTTTTAAATTATTAGTTTTAGGTAAGATCTTGTAAATTTAACATTGAAAAACATATATAGAATCTGATTTAAGAAGTCGATCACTTAGTATACCTTGCTCTAATGTGTTGTTTGTCGTAATACTTGAAAACTTAATGATAACAACATACCAGTAAAATGCTTGATTCACATAATTTGTTATTGATAAAAAATTTGAAGTCTAAGGTATATGCCTTAAATTTTATAAGCACAAGCCGCCCCTTATATTATTTTATCAAATTTAATGAATATAATCATATCATTATTGAATTATAGATGGATAAAGCATCCAAAAAATTGAAAATTTCGACAAGTAGGTTTTCGATTATAGAAAGATAAAAATTAAGAAGATCTTTAAAAAAAAAAAAAGCACAAGCATGGGCAATTGTGCATTCATAAAATCGTGGGCTATGTTCACAAATACCCCTTTTAGGGGATGATCTTGATAAATTGTTCCTAATAAGGGTAGTTTTGCAAACAATATCCTTCATTCCTTTAAGAATATATTTTTGGACAAAATTGTCCATCAGCTATAGGGCTCATTATTTTATGTCAGACCTGCCTTATGGGCAAGAGTTTTGTTATTTCACTTTCGTAGACTTGCCTTATGGGCAAGGATTTACACTACTTTTTTTTCTTTTTTATTCCTTTCTTTTTTTTTTGTTAGTATTTTATTTCTTTTCTTTATTTCTTTCTTTTTCTCTTTTATTTTTTTCTATTTTTTTTTATGTTTATTTTTT